>JALPBZ010000010.1:0-191767 GCA_026538355.1 Cryptococcus sp. GC_Crypt_5
GTACACCCATATGTCTTTCTCCGCCGCTCATCTCACTGCTTCTCGCTCATCTTGGCACCGGTGCTCGATACGCTACACTATCACCGATCGCAGCTGGACAGCATCTTCGGCGCATTCCTCCAACAGACCCTCTACTCAATCCCAGACCAGCGCGTGCTGACTGATCACTCGCTGAAACGCACTCCGGGTTCAAAAGACATACGCAAAATCGGGTTCGGGCGCGATATCCTCTCCAATTCCGGGGTCAACTTCGTCACTGGGTTGCTCATCGCTGGCGGAGGATGGTATCTCGGTTCTTTGTAAGCAACGTACTGCTCTGAGCAACTCGACCTCGATGGCGCGCCGGGTAAGATACGATATAGATGGATCGGGAGCCTTGTCAGTCGACATAGTAGACAAGGTATATGTCTAGCGCCGTCGTGTAGCTTGCGTCTTATGAGGTATGAGCTTGTGAGCCTGAAGCCTGGGGCTTGGCTGGGCGCCGCCACGAGCCATAGTCAATATCTCAACCTATTTGGTATGTCTATAATGAGGGTCCCACGATATGCATGCATACTAGAGATCACGGTGGCGGTGGGAGAGACGACAAATGAGTTCAAGAACTATACACCTTGCCTCAACGTATAGATCTGGACACAAGCGTCACTTCTTCAAGTCAACGAGAGAAGCTCAAGCTGTAAAACCAGTCTCCGCTGCCACTGCACTGCAGAGTCCAGACCTGCATTACTAATTCCGTTGCATTATACCCCTTCCACACCCGTATACTTATATCATGCTACTGTGATATTATCTTCACCGTCCACATTTTCCACCCTACTGACAAACGCCACCTAATCCAGCTTCACTTCAAGAGTCCGCTCTCGCCCGACGCATGCTCAATACCTCACCGCAGCCTGCTTGGCAGCGACGAACCGATCTCTCGTTTCTCGCCTGGAGTTATCGAGGTCGAGCCCGTTCGTCCTGAGTATATAGGCCGATGCGAATCGCTCGATCTAGATCGATGCTCAGATATCAGCACTTGGTAGAGGTGAAATATCTTGAAATCGTTTCGTAGGCGCGTATCTCACTCACCTCTGCCGCGGGGATCTCGTCCCTCTTGCCAATCCAGCGAGAGGCGATGACTGATACTTCCTCAGCGTAATATTCCCTCTCTTCATCATCAGACTACGCAATAAACAATTTCAATAAGTTTTCTGCGTCGTCTCTCGATTAGAGATAAGATACACGCACATTCTCATAAAGACCCGTCGCCGCTTCCCACAGATCGCGAAGCGGTACACCGCCATCTAACAAGGCTATTGACGCCCAGCCCGCCCCAGCTTGGCCAGAGGGGATACTTGCTGCTTCCGCATACGCGATGGGCACCATGATATCTGCGCGTGATTTGTCAGCCGACGGTCCTAGACGATATCTCCCACACCGGTGGTTTCGTGACCCCTTGAAAGCGTCTACGAGATCTGGACTCACCGAGGGGTGCTGCTTCCGAGGGGAAGTACTTTCTCGCCAAGCTAGTGATCTGGTCCTCGAGCGCAGCTACTGCGCCGCTGACTCTGGCATTAGCGAAGAGCTGACGCCAGACAGCCTCGCAGACGTCATCGACGCGGGTATCTGCAGTCTTGAGAATGAGGAGGATGGGCTCGTATAATCGTAATGGGCGAGCGTAATTTTGGTACAACTGCGAAGCAAGCGAGTGGAGTCAGCGTTCATGCCTTACTACTCGTAGATCCGCGATTTTTGTTGATCTGACTTACCTCGTCAAGCTGTAGTAAACCCGTATTCAACCCGTCCAACGCCTGACTCTTCTCCTCCTTCGTCATCTCAGGGTGCGTCTCAATTCCACGAGCCACCTCCATCTGCACTTGCGCGACGTCGATCTGTTCCTGTAGTCGACTGGTGAATTCCACATCCTCCGATCCTAGCGAAGCGGCCGACTTGGCAGACGTAAGCGCTTGGGCGAGGTAGTACAGTCGATCGTGAAGGTTCATAGCGCTGTAGATCGAGTTGTTGAAGTCAGCATGCAGCTTGATATCGCAGACTGTCACAGGAGACGCGAAACGCTTACCTCTGCCTGGTTGCAAGACCCGCCAAAGCTTCGGCAGCTGGCAGGTAATCTTCCCTTCTAGCGTAGAACTTCCATAGCAAATCACGTCGATCCTCGACATCGTTTACTGTTGACTGAAGATAAGGCTCGATGTACGGCGTATCGAACTATGTTGTGTCAAATCAGAAACTGCTGCGATCAGAAAGTACGTGAAGCGTACCTCCAAAAGCTGTTCTTGAAGACCTCGTTCCACGTGCCAGTCGTACAAGTAGAAATGGAAAAGCTCGTCATCCGACGCGATGGCCAAGGAGTACGCCTCGTCCCTCTTCTGCGTTGCGTTCGTTGCTGCGTAAAGAAATCAGCCATGTCGAGCGTCAACCACCGTTATCTAGAGACTGACCACTGCCACCCGCTGTAGCCTTATCCAATTGTTGATCAAAGTCATTCAGAGACTCGATGACGAGCTCATAACACGTCCGCCTGGCGTCGAACAATGCTTTACGAGGATCCTGCGGGTGTTTACCATCCCGAACGTAATCTTTGGCTTTGTCATTTGCGTCAAGCTCCTGAGCTGTTCTCAAGGGCAATTCGATAGCGCCGACTGTGTATCCCATACCGCGATAGCGGTTGGAGACCTCCTGCAGACGCGGGATGGGCAGACTGCCAGCTGCACGAGAGAACAGACGTAACGACTCGGAGAGGGACTCCGAGCGCTCGGAAGGGTCCCGTGAGCCCTCCGCTCTACGGATGGATTCCTCGGCCTAGATCACAGGTAAGCTTTCGATGGCTAATAGCGCGATTGCTGGCCCACCTTGTACATGACCACGTCGCCAGGCTGGCAGAAAGTACCGCATCGCTGCTGCAGAATCTCGCTGAGCGTATCAATCTGCAATCCAAGGCCCGGTCAGCATCATCCAATTGGCACTGGCGCATAGACGTACTCCTAGCTCTTGTCCAATTTGTTGTTCTATGAGGGCTGTGACTAGCTTTCTTGCAACTTGTCTGCCGTCCGCGCTGGTGAAGAGTCCATTAAAAGTGAGTGTACCCAGAGTTTGCTGACTTTGCGGGTCGGTTCTACGAGTAAAGTCAGCATCTTGAAGGACAACGAAATGGTGATACCCACCTCAAGATGATGTCTGAGATCTTGTAATCGGATAACAGGAGAACGAAAGAGATAGCCTCTATAGCTTGCTTGAGTAAGACTTGAAGACCATGTAACGACATGTCCTCCTGGTCCCACGCGATCCTCGCATCCCCTTCGACTTGATACCGCTGGAAAGGGTGTCTTGGAAACATATCAGCGTACGTCACGAGAGCGCCTACTCACTCATCGATATACCGCCTAAGCTTCTCCAACCTCCCTTGAACCAACAACAGTAAAGACTCTGATACGCCCAATATCTGCCGTCCTCCAACAACGGGTATGGTCACTTTGATATCCCAGATCGGCCTGAGATAACGGGCTAGGATGAGAGCCAATCCATCGTGTCGTCCAGAGTAGGTGATAGTCTTGCCCCCCGTGCCGTCTTTGATGACGGGCTCGCCGGACGAGAGGAGTATAGTACTGATCGCTGACAGCGTGTCAGGGTTTTTCGAGTCTGCCAGGGCGCCCATGGTGAGACCCATGGCTGCTATTTGCGTACGACCAAAGCTCGCTCGGACGGTGGTGATGGCTGCATCTTTCTCCAGGTCCAGGTCTGCCTGCAGCATATCGATCGGGCGAGGTTGATCAACCCAGAACAAGCCACTCGTGGCAAGGACCAGGAACTGTCGCGCCTCCGTTGTAGTCTGCCTGGGCAGAGCAGAGAGCGAAATCCCGTCTCTTCGCTTCAAAGAAGATGGCGCATTTCCAGGATCAGTGAAAGGTACTTCAGCAACAGTCCAGACTTGGCTAGGGATGATCTCAGTCGCGGTCGATTCCTGCAGTACTGGTCCTTCGTAATTTTCAAAGTTTTCTCGAAGAGCCGATTGGCGACCGGATTGCGGAACGACAAAAGTGACAGTGGTTTGCGGTGTAGGCGTGTTGGTATCGTGTTGTACCGCGATGAAAGTGCCGGATGAGTAGAATGACTGAGGGGCAAGAACAAGCTGATCAGACGGCGAGCGGCGGAATGTTATGGGCCACAGCGATGGCGATGCGCCGAAATACGCTCGAACACCTGCGGTCGTCAGCTCGGTCTGTCAATCAGCACTTACCATTCGATGCGATAGCTACAAGACAAGCACGTCTGCTTTCATGTCCACCGATTGGAGCGATCGAGACAATTGTGACAGGCGACCTCGAATCTCGATTGAGATCGTGCTTCAGCCGCGAATACTTGCCCTTGCTGTTGAAGTTCGTTCCGGAAACATCGAACATCTCCAATTCGCCGGAAGTATGCAGGGTATATATTCTGGCTTGTGCAGGATCGACGGCAATACTCTCGATGCCTTCTTTGGCTGTCATATTTTAGCCTTGTCCAGTTTTGGCCAACTCACTTTTCGCAGTGAACAATGTCGGTGTCCAATTTGCCAGAGCTCCGCTCGACCTGTTGTGCAGTTGCACCTTCGTCCCACTTCCAAAGAACCAGCTGCTATCCGCCGAATAGTCCAGCTCGTAAAAATCTTTGTTGGCACCCAGGCCAAAGATCCTTCCGGCCGTAGTCCCCTTGATATCAATGAGAGCTGTGGGCGTGTCGACGGAAAGATTGGTGTGATACAAGCTTATGTCACGAGATCCTGGTGGACGAGAGAGACCGAGTAGTGTAGCTTTGGAGGCGGTACAGATTACGAGCACGTGAGTGATATCATCGACAAAGACATCTACACCAGTCCATTTAGCTATGTTCAGTGCAGGTGGTGAAACACGTACCTTTCCTCGCTGGGATGAGGCCAACTGCCTGAATGGTGTCGTCCTGCTCGTCGTATCTACTGAAATCGCGGCTGTGGAAAGAGTCAGCGTCCATCGGTCTCGCAAGTCAAGGACGAACCCATCACTGTAGTCCCATAAGAAGAGCTTGTTATCCACAGTGAACCAAGCCCGTTCGATGTCCGCGAACAAGCCCATCTTGGCGGTGAGATGCTTGTCTACGTAGAGGATTAATAGTGCTCAACATTGAGAGGCGAATAGAGCAGGACTGGCAAGACTCACAATTGAGCTCTTGATGCAATGCGTCTGGCAAGGGGGTCCGTTTTGTCACTCTGCACGGCGCGAAGGCGCTGTTACCGCTGGGAGAAGGGATGTACTGCTCGTTCGGCTCTGACGAAACGTATTAGCGTATCACGTCAATACGCTTTGACATCGGACTCACGAAGGTTTGCTGCGAGCGCGTCCGCCAGATCCCAACTGATCTCGACATCCCCCGTTAACGCTCTCTCCACTTTCGACCTCGCTCTACTCAATGGACCATATATGGGATCCTCATCCTTGCTAACGCTCTCCAACGACTGTGGGGCCAGCTGAGTCTGCTGTGCGGCGTAGCCTGCGCCTGGTCTGGCGTAGAGAGACGATTGCGTTTGTTGTAGTTGGGACGGGGGTTGAGGGGCGCCGTATGGCTGCATGAACTGTTGCTGCTGGGGCTGTTGCTGCTGACTAGGCTGAAGGGCTGATTGTGATGGTCCAGAGCTCGCGTAGGGATAGTATCCCCCTTGACCACTACCACCAAATTGAGGTTGAGAGGGGTACGGGCCCGACACTTGGCCGTAGCCAGGCTGCGATTGGGTCTGGTACTGCGGCTGATTGGACAGGCCTGGGAGTTGGGGATACAGCGGGTTCTGGTATCCCTGCTGCTGACTGACGAGTTGTTGCTGTTGCTGCTGTTGTGGGGGCTGCGAGCCGCCCGCAAACGTATTCAGACGCGAGAGGGAGGGGAGGGAGGTCAACATTGCTGCTGAAGTTTTGACGCGCTAGACCGCACACGGCGAGACAGCTCGAGGGGCAGAGTACGAGCAGAGCGGTGGCTCGGTGGGAGGGAAGAGTGTCGCAGGATCGGGAAGAAGGCGACGGGTATCACGATCAGCACCACTCGAGCTAGATGGGTTGAACAGAGTTGGGTTGTACCAAAGTTGTTTCACGACGAGCAAGAGAAGGCGCATTCCAGGTTAACAGGAAGCGGACATCCAAGCAAACTCCGCCTGATTGGCAGGTATCACGTGACGCGCCACCTTGCGATGTGATCTCGGCGGTGTCTTCCAGCACTGGTTGGTATGCCCTTCACATACGGACCGCACAAAGACAACGACACGACGAGTATCGTAGAGAGCGGGCTGAGCGTGTAGATGGCCTGATGATACTTGATGCATGGCAGCCAAGCTCGCACCGCAGAAGGACTGTTCTTCACGTCAATTCGAGTTTTAGCTGTTACTGCCGTGGCACGACATACGAGTACGCTTGTCACACAACAGCGTTGCCATATCTTGCTCAACCTCGTGAAGGAGAGTGCAGTTCTCCTATGATTTTGGCTAGACATAGCCCACAAACGAAATTCCCCGCCTTTCCTAGCTCATGGTCGGATGATATCTCGATAGCACGCGTCTCGCTCGGTGGCGCGCGGCTCGCCCGGTTATCCACTCCAAGCACAGGTCGCATAGCATCCCACCAGGGCACCGCACCTCCATCGCATCGCACCGAGGACCGACCGACGCATGATCGTCTGCAGTGCATCGCCCTTTCACTTGTACTGTAGCACGCTAGATCCCATCTTGTATCTTGTTCACTCACTTGTTGACTGGTCGGGCCGAGGTAACTCCGGATAAAAAGGTGAATTACTCGGGTAAACTCCTCGCATTGGGCCGAGTCACAAATCGACTTGGCACACGATACAATAAGTTACACGCTATACTCGCGATGCCAATGCTACAATAATGTAGCTGAGCGATCAAGTCGCCATTCCACGTAAGAACGTAAGACTCGTTATAATGCGAGTATAGCTGTGGTGAAGCGTGACCTTGAATCTCTTCGGTCACGACTGCACGACGTTGGTGGGCTTTCGACTGTACTCGGAACCTCAGCAGCTCGCATCTCTGCTGCTATACCAAAATACGCTCGACATGTCTGCGCCACACGCCCACGTTCACACCGAGCCAATCGAGCCGACCGTCTCTAGAGGCGCAGCGATGATAGCCGAAGGCAGCGCCGGGCGCGCATCATCAGGAGACCATGGCGAGCCCAGTGCTACTACTCACAACGAGCATGGACAGGGACACGGAAAGAGTTCACTGGTATTCAAGTGGCTCAGAAAGGATCGACCGCTACCGAGTCAATCTCTCGGCCGGCTCATGCTGTGAGTCTACATTCTACGTCGTATTAGCCGTGCTGATGTGCTATGCTGCTATGCGCAGGGCCGTCCTCTTCCTCGTCATGTTTTTGGCGGGGTGGAACGATGCTTCTCAAGGACCGCTTCTGCCCTCACTACAGGAACACTACAATGTGAGTCCGTGAATCCCAGTCTCACTAGTCACAGGAGATTTGTAGCTGATACCAGCGTCGTTCATGAAAGGTTAACTACCTAGTCAGTAAGTAACTGCTCTCACAAAAGCCCATACAGTCACAGCCAATTGATTCTCGAGAACAGTCTCCACAATCTGGGTCGCCAACTTTGTTGGCTTCTTGACGAGCGGTATAACAAACGTCATAATCTCCGATCGACTCGGATTCGGCCTTGCGGCGCCATTCGGCGCTGCCATGCAGGGTCTAGCCTACGTGCTTATTTGCTGGGGGTGTCCATTCCCGCTGTTCGCCGTTGCGTACATATTCAACGGCTTCGGCTTGGGCTTACAGGTGAGTCGCACCGACTGTCACTACGAACGACAAGCTGATGTCTGCGTTGCTGGATATAAGGACGCCCAAGTCAACTCGCTCGTCACGCGTTTGCCTAGTCCAGCGACGAAGCTGTTCCTCATGCACGCGATGTACGGCTTCGGCGCGACCGTCTCCCCTTTCGTAGCTACGGCGTTCGTTCAACAGGTGTCGGGCAGAGTATACCTCTATTTCGCGGTCTCACTCGTCTTGGCATTGGTCACTGCAGGGGCATTGATAGTGGTGTTCAGGGGGCGGACGGAGGACCAGGTTGCTGGTCGAAGAGAGCCGGCTCCCGTACCTTCGAATCCGAGTGTCCAGCAAGAGAAATCGGTCGTAACGCCTACTGCTGGAGCAGGCGCACTTGCACCAAAACCAGATGCTGCCGATGCCGAAAAAGCCATTGAGATACCAGGAGATCAGCAAGCCACTCAGATCGATACCAAGCCCAGAGGCCAAGCTAGTGGCAGCGGGAACAAGATGAAGCGCATCATGCAAACGCCCGTGGTGCACCTCATGGCGATCTACATGCTCATCTACGTGAGTGTCTCCGTGATAGCTTAGCATGAAACTCGGTTGCAATCAGGATCACCAGTGCTGATGGAAATACTTTCTCAGGTCGGCGTGGAAGTAACCATCGGTGGCTGGGCTGTACGTCCGCTCCCCATTTCCCTGCAACTGTCGGTATGCTGACGTACAACGCGCACAGACATCGTTCCTCGAATCGGAGCGAGGGGGTGATAGCAATGCCGGCTACGTGTCCTCGGGCTATTTCGGCGGTCAGTTGTTCCTCTCGTATTTTCGTAGTCTCGTTGGAGTCTTTGCTGACCTAACTGTCGCATTGCCGCTCTGGTAGGTCTCACGGTTGGCCGCGTGGTGTTGATACCGGTAACAGCGCGACTGGGCAACCACCTATCGATATTCATCTAGTGAGCATCCTCCGCCTTTTCACCCCTCCACCCCTCTACCCTCTACCTGTATCTGCTCCACCTACGAGCGCAATAAGACCAGCGACCGAGCGAGACGTACTTGTGCTGAATGAACGATCGTCGCGCAGCTCGGCACTCACGATCGTGCTCTCGATAGTGATCTGGGTAACGCACACGATCGTCGGGAACGCGATCTGTTATTCCCTCATCGGTGTATGCCTGGGGCCGATGTATCCCATCGTCATGGTTGTAGTGACGGAGATCATCCCTGGCGAACTGCAGGGGGGGACGATAGGCTGGTTGGCGAGTCTGGGTCAAGCGGGGAGTGCTATCATGCCGTTGTGAGTGTTGTCCGTCGCTGCGATGTGGGCTCTATGCTGAGACGGAACAATATTGCAGTATCGTCGGCGCCATATCAGACAAAGTACGTTCTTCGTTCTCCGTCCTCATACCTCTTATGTGTTATATGATGATGATGAATAGCTAATGGTCGTCTTCGCAGTACGGCGTCTGGATCCTACAGCCTTTCGTGATCGCGTTCATGGGCGCGTCCGTCATCATCTGGTTTACAGTGGTGCAAAGTGCCAAAAAGCACGTGCTGCTCTCGGAATCATGAAGTCGATCTTGGGACTCGGGTCTTGCATCTCCATATGCCATCGATCACAAGCGGCAAGCGGCAAGCGATTGGTCGTGCGTCGCAAGACATTACATCGCATTGATGTCCTCTATCCCGACAGCGGACATTGGCAGGATATTGCTCGCCATATTGTATTGTAAATATAATAGTACACTAGTAGTCTCGGATATGTCCTTCAGGTATACTTCATCTAGACATGGCATAATCATCTAGCAGTAATAATACAGCAGAATGCAGCATCTCCTGCAACGCAAAAGAACTCAGTGGCATGCTTCCCATTCTTCTCCTGGTGGCAAGAACAGCACTCGCCAGCTAGTGTCGACAAGGATATGTATGCATGCGTTGCACGAAAATGTGTCTATGGATGAAATGACTATGACAGAAGTACCGAAATCGCTCACTGCTCACTGCTCACACCCAGCAGCGGAACCTCATATCGCCTGCCCGACCCACACCCCACACCCCGCAACCGAAGGATGACGGCTCGACGTCTTCTCTGCTCGCTTTTGCGAGATCACACAGTGCCCAGTGTGGCCACTGCTGGCGGACGACAAGACTTCTAGCTCCAGACGTCCGTCATCAACCTCTACAATCACGAACAAAGGGTGGATATCAGCACTGCACTTCTCCTTTCGGCAAAGACCACGACAACGGTCATGCGCAAAATTAGACAGGGATGGAGAGGGGAAAAGATAGCGCAACTCACATTCCTCTCTTTAAGCACCTTTAATTCCTTCTGACCCTCTACTTCTGGCGATCCACCCTTTGCCTCCGCCAGCATCCTCACGAGACGGTCTTCGACTGCTTTAGCCATTGATTTCGCGTCGCCACATATGTAGATGTAGGCTCGTTCATCGATAATCAGCGGGGCGAGCTCGCTTCGCGCATTGTGGATGAGATCTTGAACGTATACTTTGCCTATGCGCAAAACAAGGTCAGCTTATAGACAAGACGTACGAGGAAGTGCGCCACTCACTGCCATCAGGGTTCCGGTCTTCTCTTGAGAAAGCCACTTTCATCTTGAACACCCCCTTGAGCTCACGCTCGTACTCTGGCCATTCGTCCTGGTACAAAAAGTCTTCAGAGGATTTACGACAACCGTAGAATAGGTACATGGGCGCCCAGTCTTTCAGTGCGTCGGGACCGTTCTTCTCGATCGCTTTGCGGGCCAGGGCGACACGTTCCTGCACAAAGCCGCGGAAAGGAGCCACACCCTGTAGTCGAAATGCGTAGATCAGTCTCTTTTGCTACACGCCGACTGAACGCGAGGCGAACGACTTACGGTACCGGGCCCGATCATGATAATGGGCACTTTTGGTGAAGTCGGCAGTCGGAATGTACTTCTTCTGACGTGAATAGGGACCTTGTACACGTTCTCCCTCACATGACTCCCTCTGGGTCCAGCCAAACGGTATGATGGCACCTTCTTCATCGTGACCGCGTCCAGACCATCGTCGCCTTGCAGTTCAGGGGTGTTTTCACCTGAATGAGCCATCTTGACATTGAGGATGAAGTTGGTGCTTAGACCGTAAACGTATCGGGGCTCGTGGTGGTGAATGGGTGAAGCGGCAGATTGGTACTTCAGCACAACGGCTGTGACGTGGATGGCTGATGGATGAAGCTTTGAGCTAGACGAGATGGAGTAGTATCTCGGTTGGAGGCGAGGAACGGTGGAGACAATTCGGTCGAATGGGATTTGCCATGCCGTAGAGTTAAATGGGGGATGGAGCGAGTCACCAGAGGCGGCTTGAAGCACTTCACCGAGTTTGAGTGCCGGTCCGTCGATCTCTGCAGCATATATATCTTTGCTGGTTCCCCACGTCGTCAACTTTTCTTTGGCAGCCTCAGTGGGAGCATAGCGAGCAAGGAAAGCGATAGTCTGTCGAGAGGCGATAGCGGATATGTCCAGGTAATGTCGGAAGATGGCGTCGTAAGTGGCGGGAACGGGGAAGGGCACCTTGGCTAATGCTGGATCGAGCGATTCAATATCGACAATAGCAGATCTCTTTGCGCTTAATCCCAAAACAGCGAGGATACGCTCAACTTCGACGTCGGGGTTTGAAGGCCAGATACCGACGTGATCACCATGTTGATAAGCCATGCCCGAACCGGTGATGTCGAATTCGATGTGAACGCAATTACGCTCGCCGTTGACGGCGAACAATTCTTTGGAGGCGAGGACAGGAGCAGGGTACGGGTTCTTGAGGCCGTATGATCCAGAAGGGGTGTTGGTGCCGCTCGCAACAGCGAGGAGGGCCCGAGGGGAGAGCTCGCCATGGAAGACCTTTTCAGGAGGATGGCTGTCGATTTCTTTGACCACGAAATCGGCCACGTCGCCGGCACCACCTTCCTCGACGCCGAGACGCTGCGAGAACGCCTCCCACATCGGGTCTTTCCAAGCGAGATAATCCTCTTCCATGGACTTATCGTCGTCGCCTTCGCCCCTTTCCCCGATCCGCTTAGCTCCAAGCTCGGCTAAACGATTATCCACTTTCCGCGCGATCTCATTGTAGAACTCATAAGTCTTGTTGCCGAGACCGAAGACGACGTAGTTGAGGTTTTCGAGCGTGTTGCCACCTTGAGAGAACTCTACTTCGGGATCCAAGAGGAATTCCATAAATGGTTGAGCGTTGTCCGTAGGCTCGCCCTCGCCATAAGTGGCCATGACGAAAATGATACATGCGTCTTCTGGCACTTGGTCAAGAGCCGACAACTCGTATTCCTCCAAGTCGCAGACGAGCGACGATATTCCGAATCGTGATTTCGCTTCTTTCGCTAGGCGAATGGCGTATTCTTCTGCTGTACCAGTCTGCGAGCCGAAGAACATTGCGCAGCGCTTGTTCTGCGATGAAGACTCAGTTCTGTACAGCGCTGCTGAGACCGCGGGACTCTGACTCACCGCTCGCTGCATCTTGCCTACGAAGTCCCTTGGATCGCCCTCATCCACTTTGCCTTTGGCCCCACCGTGCGTCCCGCCATTGGCGGAGACAGCTGCTGCTGCTCTGGGTTTTCCACCGATGAAGGGGATACTCTCGCGGTAGACGTACAGGAGGGGAAGGAGCAACGTCAGGGCGACAATGAGGAGATCGGTGGTGGACGGCATGCTGGGTTATGTGCTGTGTGCTATGTGATATGTACAAGGAGTGGAGGTCGAGGTCGTACGAGAGATTGGACGCGCGATGGCGATGTCGATGGCGATGGCGAGAGGTGTTGCCGCTCGGCGCTCGGCGGGCGACACCAAGCTCGAACAGATAAATCAGGGGGCTAGCAATAACCTGCTCGCGATGCAGCTGTTGCGCAGCGAGGCCAAGATGACGTGTTCGATATGTAGAGCTGTAAAACCAAGAGGCGTGTTTGACGTTTTTGTTTGGAATCTGAAAGTGAAAGTGAAAGTGGAAGTGAACCCGGCCGAAAATGATTTTTGTTGATATTAAGCTGTATCAGGTGAAAATCGGGCAGTCTAGGAAATATCCCTTTATCGTATCATACAACAACAACGTGGCAGCAATCTAGCAATCTACTTCAGCATCTCATCTCCATGACAATGACATCCTCATGCATCGCACGCAGTAGCAAGAGTTCATGGAGACGATGCATACTGGACGAGAAGGAAGGTGGCGAACGGCGCGTGCTTCCCATCCAATCGTCATGGTCGCGTCTTGGTCGGCACAAGCGGCGATCGTGATGCACACCGCTAATCCTCCTTGACCGGCGTGGACACTTACGATCACTCATAACGACCGTGTGGTCTCGTTCCGTTGATGCCACGCTCTCACCATGACTTTGCCAGCATTGCATAGCCTAGACATCTACTAAAGATCCTACAGCGCTATCGCCCCTCGACACCAGATCGGGATGTTGTACCTCTAACACCCTCCGTCGAGCTAGATGTCCCTCGAATATCCTTTTCAGGCCCGTGCTCCTATTCCAGTCCGTCACATCAGCGTGAACTCCCCGATGAACTCATAGACACTTACCTGTCCGCCTTGTATTTCCGCCTGACGACAGGGACGCGACTGCACCGAGAGAACGACGAAACAAATGAAGCGACGACAGTGATCAGCACTCTCACCATAATCTTTGATCGTTGAGTCGGACTTGATGTCAGAGACTCAGAGAATCGATCCTCACCTATGTATATCTACATACACGTCCGTTTCGTCCTGATGGCGCTCATCAGACTATTTCTGCTACATTGATTAGGAAACTCACGATAATCTCCTTCCCTATCAGTTCCTCTACTACGTCCTCGAGCGTTACTAATCCCACTGCACCTTGGTCTTTTCCAGGCGAGTCTGTCACTAGCAGGATATGACTTCGACCAGTTTGGAAGCTATCCCTGTCCATCAGCACACGTTGGGATGTACGACAATCATTCTGATGATGTTTTGAGTGGAGCGAGATGAGTGGACGTACTATGCCATAGCTGTGTGAACCAGTCAGTAAGCTGTAAGCATACTAGATTGAGTGGAGTGAGGCCTAGACTTACCCTCTAATAGCGGTAGATCGGGTGGACATTGCGGTAGTAATTGCGTTATTAGGCTAGAAGCAGGTTTGAGGTCCGTCGGGTCGTACCCCACCAACGATCGGATGCTACAACGAAGCACGAAACACGAAATTCCACTCCGCTCAATATGCGCACAAATCAACAGGTAAGCTGACGACTTACGTCAAGCAGCCGCTATTCAGTCAGAGTAGGTCAGTCACGTAGCCGGACGGAAGTCGGGAGTCTGTGGACTTACATGAAGGTCCCAGGGGAGCTGGGCTCGTAGATTGGTATTCTACTGTACCCCTTTCGCAGGATCTACCGGGTCAGCAATTAAAATCGTGAGCGCTGTTCTCCAATACTCTGAAGAGGAAGGCAGTGACTCGTACCTCGGACACAAGTTCGTCGTCCTACATGATGACTTGTCAACCTAGCTATTGCCTGAACTGGAGCACGAGGGACACGCACCACGATCTTCTCCGCTGAGAGGGCATACATGTCCTCACGAGGTGTCTACGAGAGCACAACGAACACGTTAGTTGACGAACCACAGTCCCGCTTTGGATACCAGGAGTAGAGGATGGTATGACGCACCATGACATCCCTCACGGTCTTGCCCGAGAACTCAAGCACGCTCCCCAATATGCCCAATTCCTCTTCTGCGAGCTTATCCTCCACGCCCAAACTAACAAACGCCTTGAGTTCTGCTTTACGGTACGTGACTCCCGGACCGTGGGCGCCGAGGAACCGGTCGAGCAGCTTATGGGCAAGATCAATTAGCATGACGAAGACGAAGTGCGTGGGATGGCAGTAGAGGAGAGACGCACCATGCCGACGGGCTTGGCGATGGGGTACATGAGCAGAATCAGGAGGCGGACGAGTGGCGCGAATGTCGCTCCGATAGCTAGGCCGTAGCGACTGCATATTGCTGAGTGTGTATCATGAGCCTCCTCCTGTCAGATACGCCTTCGAGCGACGACGTACATTGCGGTAAGATTCTGAGGGGCATATCAGCGCTTCGGCGACATACTGTACAGATTGTAGAGACCACTTACTCTAAGAGACATTTCGAGCCGTGGGATCAGCGAGCACTTTCAAGTGAGGACGTGAGGGAGCAAACACAAGCCACACATACCGCCGAAGATAAGCTGAGCACAAAGTCCACACTCAGCTTCAGCTCCAGCTTTTCACTTCGAAGGTAGACCGATACTACAGAAACACTCACAATCAAGATAGTGCTACCTAGCACAGCGATCCATCCGCCTCCGACCTGCAATAGTACACAAGATGAGCGACTTGCATTGACAACCAATATTGAAGCTTCTGTACTCCAGCGCTCCTAATTGGGGGATGTGCTGGGGTGACTCACGATCGAATCGAGGAAGATGGGGAGGGAGGTATTGATCAGTGTGTTGCCTGCGATGCCGGCATCAGCATTCTCTCTATCAGATTGCACTCTCCCAGGGACGAAGCACGCAATGGACCATTAGCAGCGAGAGAGAAGTACTCACCCAGGAGCAGGACGACGAGCATGGTATGTCTGCCCCCGCCCACCAGGCGAAGCACTTTCGGCGCTTGGCGCTGCTCGTCGTGCGATCCAGCCACTGAGAGGACTTGGAGGTTGACCTGTGCCCCAATTCCAACGATGAGCCGCCATCACTATCATTAGCGACAGGTCGAGCACTAGTCATTGACAACAGGGGCATGACTAGTCACAAGTCATGAGATAGCCTGAAGCGACGCACCGTGTCCAAACCCATCAGACCCAGCGTCAGACCCGAGAAGACCCCGCCCAGGAGTACGAGCACAGCTATGATTGCTATGTACCATAAGAACAGCGGGGACGACGTGGGCACGTGGACGTGCTTTCCTGCATGTGCTGTATCAGCTCGCTCGAGTGCTCGAGTGCTCAAGTGCTCGGGTCGTATAGGGTGAGAGTACAAGGTAAGAGAAGGTGAGATAAGCATGAACGTACCTGGATCATCCACGTCGGTGCCTAGTCCAGTCCCATTGCCCCTCATACCGCTCTGCCTGGCTAGTATGTCGACCACCACACTCCTCATTGCACTTTCCATCCTTACTATCTTAGCAGAGTAACGCCAACCTCGAATCTCGAATCTCGACTCTCGAATCCTGGACTTCGAAAGCTGCGAACCGTTATGGGATCCAGGCAGATATGAACCGATGTCGAAAGACGTACTCGTTGAAACTGTCTATGCCAATACTCTATCGAACGGATGTCTGTCCAGTCTCGCGGGAAGGCCAGGTGAGGTGATGAGTCCGCTCCGATCAAAGATCTGCGCCCTAGCCGTGCCGTGTATATTTGTCGAACACAATGACGAGTCCAAAGTAGTCCGCTGGTCGACCACCGCTGTGAGGACGAGTAGGACCGAGGGATTGACTTGCTTGCTGACGATTGTTTCACTGACAATTCACTGACAATTCAATGACAGGCAATAACGTGTGATAATTTCGAGCTGTCGTAACTCCATTCACTATCTCCCACACGTCATCCCTGACTTAATCTCGCAATTGCGCAATGTCCCTCATCTCCGTTCCGAGCTCGTGTGCCCGCACGCGCTTGTCATTGTCGATGTATAACAAGATCATTAGAGAAAGAGAGCACGTTTGATAATTACGGAATATTGTTGGACGTTGCGTGCCTTCGAATTGAGCTGTTCCGGCGGAAAGGTAATCTAATCTCTTCGTCCTTCTTCCAGCATTTGCATCCTGTAACTGTATACTCGCTTCTCTTTACAACAAGATAGACATGATAGCGTGATGGCTTGATAGATACAATTAGGTCATTACGTACATCCTCACGCGGCATACCCTTCGATCCACTGACTCGCTCCCTCCTCACCCACCTCCGCGTCCAACACCTCTTTCTCCTCAGCATACTCTGATCCCCGCACTCCGACGCCTTCGCCCATGACAGACGTCGTGGCCTGGGACAGAGTACCCATGAACCCAGCTAGGGAATTGAGTATCGGGCAAGTGAGGTTCAAGCCTGGGATCGTGGTGGACGAAGCGCTGGGTCTCAGCGAGCGGAGTGATGCGGATGAAGGCGATTGGGTGGGACCTGGGAACATGGTCGAGCCGGCAGGTAGGGTGAAGACGTGCGTTATGGGTGTTATGGGGTTGCGCGTGCAGTGTGAGATGAGCACGACGGTTAATGAGAACAGGTTCAAGTAACCTGCAATTATTCACAGTCCGTCAGCTTACAAGCAACTTCGACATGGCATGATAGCAGCACTCACCACCCCATCCGCTCCAGTCCTTGACCTCTGCTACCTTTCCGATGCCTCCCTCAAGCTCACTCAACACCCTTAAGCCCTTATCGGCCCTCTTCTTATTATTGAACAAGCCGCCTTTCTCACTAAGACCTTGAGCGAGGATGACCAGATCGTCAAAGACGAGCATCGTCAGTGGCTCTTCCCTGTTGCGTCGACCCGATTTCACAGAGCTTGGAGTAGTCGGTCGAGAGGCATGAGAGGGATCTGCGAAGGAGGAGGCTGACGACGGCGATCGGATCACTGCTCTTGATGGTGAAGCGGCGAATGCAGAGATACTCGCCATTGAAGGCGAGGCACGATTGATCGAGTTGGATCGCGATGGCGGTCCAGCACTGCAGAACGACGAACCATTGGAAGACACCGAGAAAGCAGAAGTTCGACATGTGGACGGAGTAAGTGAGGCAGAGAAGTCCCATGGCGATACAGATGAGGCAGTGGAGGGTGCAGAAGACGAAACAGTGGAAGAGACCGATCCGCGAGAACTGTGCAGGCTGTTGGCTCGTCCACGACTACCGAACGCTGGCGCGAGATCTCTGGAAGGCTGGACTCGAGCCACAAGTCCTTGACCAATAAGCTTTCGGCCACGAACGGCGAGAGTAAAGCCTTCGGGCAAGCCGTGCAATCGGTGTTCAAGCGATTGGAGCTGTTCAAAGTCTTCTTCTCGCGCCTTTGTAGCTTGCAGTGTGAGGATGATCGATTCGGTAGTCGACAAAAGTGACAAGATTTCAGGATGTGCGGGATGCGGGTGAGGAGTGACGTCCAGCAGGCGCTGTGAGTGATTGTATATATCAGCTGAGTACCGTGAAGTTTCTAAATACCGACTCGTCAGCTTACCTTGAGGAACAAAGGGTACTTGGTCAACCTCTGGACGGGCTTGAGAAGCATGCTTCCGAGACTCATTGAGCCCAGCACTTCCTCCTTCATCTGCATCCTCACAAACTCGCCAAAAACACTGTCTGGATCCCGCACATTCTCCTCAACCTCCTGGACGACAGCCTCAAACTTGAGGAGATACCACTCATGGACCTGAAGCCTGTTGACCCATCCTTTGAACATCGCCACAAATGCGCTGACGTCCAAGACCTCGTTTCGTCGACGCATATCTCTCTCCGAAGCAGAGGCGATGCCGTGGGCGTGGGCGATGCACTCGAGACTGTCGAAAAGGTCTGCGATCTTGGATGGGATACCGTCGATCCATTTGCCCTGTGGCGTCCTCAGTGGAGTGGCGAAGAGGCGTAGGACGGTCCGCATGGATTTGATGAACGACTGTTCGGTCTCGCACATCTCCCACATGACCTCTTGTCGTTTCACCTCGACCACGCCGTGAGATTGCATGAGTCGCTGATACACCTCATCATGTGAAAGGGACGAACGCCACGTCGAAGTAGGCGTAGCAGGGAGCAAAGGGGAGACAGGCTCCAGGGATTTGCTATAGCCTGAGCTGGCGACATCAAACACTTCTTTCCGGGGACGGGACATTGGACGTGGTGGCTCTGGCGTACGGGAGAGTAGCTCGGATGACGAGCGAGATTGCTTTGGCCTGCGAGGAGGCGTCGAATTGAGCTGTCTACGAGAAAAGGAATTCCGTCGAAGAGGCGTTATGTCGATACGTTGTACAGGAGTAGCCGTCGAGTAGGATGCTATCTCTGGGCTGGATACAATGACGGGAGACGCTTTCGGTACCGCGTCTGGCCAGCCGTGAGAATCTGCGATATCGGGATTGATCGTCCCCACTGGCCGATCCACATGTAGAAAAGGCAGCGGAAGAGATATAGGCTCGATAGGCGATGCTAACGATTCATCTTCGGACGACGATGACACAATGAAGGACTCCGTCACCGAGTCTTCGGATTCGTGAGCATCTTTACCTCCGCATGCCCAAGTGAAATCAGGCTGGGGTATCTCTTCTTCTGTAATGTCCGACCCGACCTCTTCCTGGATTCTGTCGCTAAAGCTCCAAGGCTGGTTGAAGTCGAGGCTCGCCACCAGTCCTCGTAGAGCACTAAGCCGTCTTTGAGCCGAATCCCGCTTTCTGCCGCCCATAGGGATGTTGCTCTTCTCTTCAACAGCAGAAGCAAGTACTTGACTTGATGCTGGTGGTGCCGTTTGCTTGTCTGCTTGCTCAACAGGCAGCGGTCGCGGTGTGGTCGCTGGTGAGATGGTGATGGTGGAGATCGAGTCGCCAGACGGTGAACTTGACCGAGCGTAGTCTGGTTGTGGAGGGACGAGTTCGGTGGACGGGGCGGAGGCAGCACGTTGAGCTAAGTGGAGCGGAGATGCTCTGGAATTCGTGCTCGAAGGTGAAGGAACGAGGGCGGATGAGCGGCGCGCAGGGCGTGGCGGAGTACCACCTGCTCCACAAGAGGTATTGAGCGAGTTAGTCGATCGTCTGTTCTTGGATCGACCCGGCGATTTCTCTATCACGACCGGCTCAATGAGACCCAAGCCTATGAGTGGAGGTGTCGGGTATGCTTGTCCGTTTGCAGTTGGATTAGAGACTGATTGAGCGCGAGTTCGCGATCGCCTTGTGTCCCGATCACGACTGATCACAATCTGCACTTCCTCCAGGCCGAGTCCGATGGGACTGCTAGCGGCCACGTTCGAGTAGTCCACCGCTACGCGTTTACTCTTTGAGCCCTGCGGGATCAATTGGGTGTTGATGGAAAGGGGGAGAGCAGGGAGGAGCCTGCTCGATTTCGATCTGGGACTCGCGGAGATCTGCGACGCGCGTCTTGACGAGGGCGGGGGCGGCGTTGCGATATCTTGCGAGTACGACGAAGAGGTTGACGTTGACGAATACGATGAAGAAGATGAAGAGGAGATGGATCGAGCCATGGTGCTTGCAGTGCTGGACGAAGCCAGGCTTTTAATCGGGGAAAATGGGACTGCAGCTGGCGAGGACACGTTGTAGGAGCTCATAGCGGGGGAAGGAGGGAGCGGCGGGACAGGTGGAGGTGCAGGGGCCGCGCGGTGGGGCGAGAGGACGTGCCGAGTAGAACGAGTCATCGGGAGTGTGTGGGATGTCTGGAATGCGGGACAGCGGGATCAGCAAGATGAGAGCGGGTGGTGAGATTGAGTTAGAAGATTGATGAGAGGAGACGCGGCGGGAACGATAGATAGTCTGACTTACAGGTGTATCCCACATAGGTACGGGGGGAGTCTCGATACAATCCCGATTTCGAGCGGGAGAGGCTCTAACGTGAGGTGATCTCGACGGACGAGGCGGGGGCGAGGACAAGTGTGATGGCATGGTGTGTCGCTTCTGGACGGGAGTCAGATAGATGAACCGAGAGGGGGTGGTGTCGCGGTGAGAGACACTGGGCCTGAGTCGTGAGTCGACTTGGACTTGGACTTTTGAACGAGATGGGATATCGGGGGAACGGTGTAAGTGTAAGACCAAGTTTGTAGCGGTATTATCGCCAAATGCTGTGACGATATGATACAATGTTTGAGCACGGTCGTCTGCTGCTCTGCATGTAGAATGTAGAAGTCGTATGCGGAAGAGGAAGGGAGGAGAGAGAGGGAGAGGGAACGGTGCTTGCCTGCAAGCCCGGATTCGGTGTAGAGATTTGCGCGTGCACGGTCAGATTCCAGTCCAGACTGGTCCAGCGCGGTGTCAAGCGTTTCCGTTTTATTTTGTTCTTCGTTTTTTGTTCTGATGTATTGTTTTCTGCGTAGCGGATATGCTGTTAAGCCAAGCTAGCTATCCGGGTGAGATTGAGGTAAGTGAGTAAAGAAGCCGATGCCTGATCGATACACTGTGAAAATATCAAGAAGCAGAACGGGAGTCAGCGCGAAGGTGTCCGAAGGAGTGGGGAAAGGAATGAATGGCAGATATATCCCGAATGCGTCTAGATTCGAAGCGAGATCGCACCGTGGTTGATAGTGAATCATAACGATGCAGTGCTGCGCTGCAATTGCATGACTTGTATGTGTGAGAGGGAGGAAGGGAAGGAGGAGGAAAGGAGGGATGTGAAAAGGGGGTGTCCCTTGATAAAGCCATAAAGTGAAGGAGCCCAGAGTCCAGACTACATCGTCTCAATCTCCTATCCGCATGAATCACGTCCTTTGGCAGCGCTGCTTCTTTCCTTGATCGGACCTCCTTGAGCTTCAGAGGCTCAAGCGTACCGCTGCGAGGCCGCGCGCTCAACAGGTAGCCACCAGCTCTGGCACGCCGCGTGAAGCGGTATCAAGGGCAGGCATGCAAGCAGGCAGGCGTGCTTTCGCCCTGCCCCAGCTCAAGTATCAATACGAGGGTCCGACATGTGCTGTGCGCGATCGACGTGTTTGATGTGATTAAGCTGCGTGTAATCAAGGGCCAAGCTGATTGTTGCACCGAGGGGTATAGGAGTGTTTCAGAAACAATGATGAATTCGAAACGCCCACGAACCGAGCAACCAACGACGACTCTGCTGCACTCGTAGGTCGCACTGGGTCTGATTAGCTCTCATCCGCTCTCATCTTGCTGGTACAGTATTGCTCTACCGATGCAAGTGTCTACGAGTACATCCTCGAGCACTCGACGTTTGACTGTTTCAAATGTTGTTACTGTCAGAGCGTTTCTCATGGTCGCAGACATATCCGGTTATCATGGCCAAACGCCGCCGTGCACTTTGTGAACGTGATTTTTCCTAATTCGGCAAGGAATCCAACCGAAGATCGATGATGCCATCCCTCCCATTCTTTACGGCTTTGTAATCGCCAGCCAGCACCAGTGGCCACCGTCGTCAGCATATAACTAATCCTCATTACATCCATTCTCGAAACAGCTCTCATCTCAAGACAGTCAATGACCACAGCCTTCCGTCGTCTCGTGTCCGTCAAATCACACCTAGCTCCTACCAGCAGCATCATACAGACTCCATCGCGAACCTTCGCACACACCGCCAAACTGGGTTCATCACTCTCATCCACCTCACCAGCCATGTCTGCCCAAGTCAAGCAGCTCGTCGACAAGACCATCGCCGAGAACAAGGTCGTCGTCTTCAGCAAGTCGTACTGCCCCGTAAGTCTCGATTTCATTACTACCAGATGCTATAATGCACTCCCACTTCAAGCTGGAGTCAGAATTTGCTGACCACGATAATATCGTCTCGTTCAGTACTGCACCAAGGCCAAGAAGTACCTCGCCGAGGACACCGATGACCTCAAGATCCTCGAGTGAGTACTCGCCCCTCGTCTTCTCTGATTCGAAAATATAAGCTGACAAACATCCACAGGCTCGACGAGCGCGACGATGGCTGTAAGTGTCGTTTCTCCGTTTAGCATCATGCCACTACCACATTCCGTCCTATTCCAGTCTTTCACCCATTCCCCAAACACCAAGACACCCAAATGCAAGCAGAGTACAGCATGAGCTGACCCGCACTCCAGCCGCCATCCAGGCATACCTCAAAGAGCTCAACGGCCAAGGGACCGTCCCCCACGTCTACATCAACAAGGAGTTCATCGGCGGTTCCAGCGACCTGCTCAAGCTCTCCCACAGCCAGGTCAAGTCGCGCGTGTCCGCTTAAGAGGACATGCACTGCTCAACTGTCCATAGTGTAGAAGGGTGTACATAGGGTTGACGTATGTAGATCAGATGCAAGAAGTGTGGAAGGGATCATCTATGGGCCCTGCTGGCGCGGCGTTCTATGAGGGTCACTTGTGCGAGCTGCATACTTGGTGCTCGGCCTGCTAGCTGTGCCTAGAAGACGGAGAGATAGCCTTGCTGCATCAGCGTTGTCTGTAGCATATTGAGAGAGTCGCTGTTGATCAGATCTGAAAGTGCAATGCATTAAATGGTAGTACATGGTCTTGGTAGAAACCACACGGCCGACAGTAAAGCCGGGTTACGTCAAGACCGTGTTGCTTTTGCCCGAACAGTTTGCAGCCGATAGGGCATTCTTATCTCTACTTCCTGCTCTACGCTCTGCTCTACTCTACCTGCTCTGCCCTGTTATAAGTATACTCTAAACGCATCGCCATCGCCCTCTCATCGATCCGCAGCGTGATCTACTTGTACTGGCCCAGGCGACTAGGCGATCACGGCCGTACCTCCACCTATTCAATCCATCTGTACTACCATCCAACCCTACACCCTACACCATTCACCGTTGCCCATCGCCTACGCCATTCACACATCGCATTCAGCGGATCAACGGATCAACGGATCAACATCTCGACGAATCCTCGCGCGATTCAATAACTCTAACCAACACTGCGGGCGATATCAAGGTATCAAGGTATCAACCTAGTCCACATTCATGTTCATGTCGACATAATCAGAACAGTATCTCTCGTTAAACCTTTCGTTCTAGTACGCTCTTACGACATCGTATCTCGTCTCATCACAGCTTCACATCTGTCGCAGTGGGCTGCATCCTTCTGCAAAGGATCTCGGCTCGAACCGAACGCGAGTACATTCGCACGAGCTGCAAAAGAGACAAAGGATACCAGTGGGCTTCGCACACTATCTAGCGGAGTTGGGCGGGCGGCGGTCTTCAAGTGTTCAAGGATCCAGGAGAATCCCTCAATCAAATTACTATAACCACGAAAATCCTCAATCCCGCACTCTCCCAGCGCCATCATTTGTTTGTGAGATTTAACAAGCAATGCCCCTGCCATCAGCGGGATCGGTGCCCCTTGTCCCGCTGGCGGCGGGCACCACGCTCCCTCCAGCGTTCCTGATCAAGTTGCCAGAAGAAGTGTGGGCGTCGCTGCAGAATGCCGAGGCGAGCGGGAGCGCGTTGACCGTGACTGTCGACGGCGGCATGGTGAGTCCCAGCGCGCAAGACTGCTATACTTCTCATGATACGGTTGCTGATCCTGTGCATCCCCAGTCCATGAACATCCCTGGTTACGATACCGTCCCCCTCGAAGCGCGTCCTACCGGTAATCCCTCCGAACTGCACCTTTACACCCCGTCCCCGCCAGCCCTATCGCTCGTGTCCCTAGCCTCGGCACGGCTGACCGTGCCTCTCAATTCCGTCTCGTCAGCTCGAGCGGCCGATAAGCTCAAGGCGCAAAACGACGCTTTTGACCGAGAACGCAGGGAGCGCGCAGAGCGAGTCAACATCTCTGACACCAGTGCTCGACCAAGACAAGCAAAGAGCAAACACCTCGACGCAGTCGCCGGATCCAGCTCTATGGGCAGAGCACATAGTAGTCCGCATATCCCGTCTATCTCAGCGGGAGCAGGAGCAGGAGCAGGCGCAGGGCAACCCATGATTCCGCTCAAGACTCGCGTCATGCAGCTTCTGGCTCTGGGCGCGACGACGGTTGCCGATATCGTACGGAGGGTCGGGGGCGATGAGCAGAATGTCATGCGGGTGGTCAACGTCGTGAGTCGTCTCACCTCCTCCTAAGTACTATGCAAATTATGGTGGGAAACTGATGCATCTTCGATGATAGGTCGGACGAGCGTCGTCGTCCTATCCAGAGACATACACTCTACAACCAGGGCAATACGCCAAGATCAAACTCGGTCCGGGTCAATGGAAATATACGTATGCGGAACAACAACAAGTGATCCGACTAGCGCGCGACGCATTTGACGAACTGGAGTTGCCGGGGGATGCGGAGGAGCGCGCGGAGCTGGATCGCAAAGAGCAGGATATGAACAGCGGCTATCATAGCGCTGGATCAGGTTCGGGATCTAGCTCTACGTCAGTTACGGCGTCTGCTTCTGCTTCTGCGTCTGCTTCGTCCTCGACGTCGGCGCATCTGCAGCAGCCTACCATCGCGGCAGCGGTGCGCAGCAGTAGTCCCGGCAAGCTGGCGTCGGCGAGAACAGCGTCGCCCTCTGGCGCTGGTGGTAAAGCAAAGGTCAATGGGAATGGCAACGGCAGCGGCAGCGGCGGCGGCGGCAAGAACGGGGTCAGCAAAGCTGCCGCCGGACCACAATCGAAGATCGCAAGAGAAAAAGCCAAGTTCCTAGCGGAGAAGAGGGCCGTTTCCCTACCCAACGTCAAAGACGCGCATGGTATCGCGAGTCCGCGCCTGCCTCCTGCCGCAGTACACGATCCACATACACATACTACGATTGCGCCGACGAGCGAAAAGGAGGAGGAAGATGGGGGAGCGAAGAGAAAGCGGGAAGAGAAGGAGGAATCTGGCGCGAAACGCAAAAAGAAGCGCGAGTCATTCGACTATTCCTCCAGCTCGAGCGGGGACGAGGATCGTCCTCCGCGAGGTCGATCGGCGCTCTTACCGCCGTCAAAAGCGCAGACGAATGACAGACATAAAGAAGCGGCGTCGACAAGTGTGCAGAAAGGCAGAGATCGGACTACATCGCCGACCCGACGTAGTCCGCCCAAGACGCGAGATTACTCTAGCGATGAGGAAGACGGCGAGATTCGCGGACGCGGTCGTAGTCAGACGAAGCTCTCGCCTAAGCTTGCGTCGCACAAGAGAAAGGGCCCTCCTCCTGAGCTCAAGCTGAATGGCCACGCGCACGACGATGCATTGAGCGACTTGACTCCCACGTTCACGACCAAGGACGTTCACCCGGTCCACCCGCTTTCCGCTCCCATACCGAAATACCGGCGCAACCCATCTTCAGCAAACGACACCTCGATCCACCGTACATCATCACATACAGAAACACCGAAAACGAACGGTACTAAAGCTGAAGCTGAAGCTCAGCCAGACCCAGAATCACTCCGAGACCGATACGAGGAACTCTTCCCTGCGTATCAGCAGCTGACTAAGAAATTGGTCAATATACATAAATCCGCCGAAGCCAAACAGTCTGGCGGTCCCGGAGATCGTCTGGAATTGGGCCAAGAACAAGTGGAGAAGATGGTCAAGAAGTGGGAGAAATGGCATAATGAGCTCGCAGATATCAGGCGGTGGTTTGCCGAGTCTTAGTGCTGAGGCTGATCACTGCTGAGCAGAGACGAGACCAAATAGAGCGCGCATGTTCGCAGAAGTACAGCAGTGGCATGTGTTTATTGTATGCGTATAATATGATGTACCCTCTGCGCTGTACTGGACTGGCATGTATCTGTGTACCAGTCGGTACTCGAGTATGGTGGATGAGGATGGTGGCGTGGCTTGCATGATGTCAGATTTGTTGACAAGTGATTGCCGTAATGTTTACAAATTTCTCAGGCACGCACACCTCTGTCTATTTTGAGCCTCGCAGTCTTTGCTCTCTGCTCTCCGCTTCTCTATCTCTATCTGATACCTGACTCGTCATTGCTGCATACCTCTCATACACGGAGTAGAGGTGTTGACTAGCCAAGTAAACAGTTAGCCAAGTGACAGACGACTCGACATGGCCAACGAGCAGCAGCAGGATAACGAAAAGGGGAAGGGGAAGGACGATGGAGATAAGGATAAAGACAACAAAGGTTCCGAAAAGGAGAAACAGCCTGAGGGGGGGTACGATTCGACGCCTCTACACCCCTCCCGCGAGCAGACGTACGATGTGCGAATCACGTTCCACAGCGCTACGAACTTGCCCGTAGCGGACATGGGTTCTGGCTCTGCGGACCCGTTCGTGCTGGCGCAAGTGGAGACGAGCCAGCAGAGGCGGCACGAGCACGACCCGTACCATCGTTTCCGGTCGAAGACGATCCGGAAGTCGACAGAGCCGACCTGGGAGGCGAAATGGGTGATTGGCGGGGTCCCGGCCTCAGGGCTCACGCTGAGTGCGCGGATATACGACGAGGACCCGGACGACCACGATGATCGCCTTGGAAAAGTCGAGCTGAAGACTGGGCCGATTAGCGAGAATTGGAAAGGGATAACGAAGGAGTCGTTCAAAGTGAAGAAGACTGGCGCGGACGTCAGGGCGTATACCCTCCGATACCTCTGTCTCCCCTTCCACAGGGGAAGGAAATTGCATGCCTCCCTCGTCCTCAGTATCGAGGTGCTGAGCAAGACGGAGCAGGAGTGCGGGAAGACCTATACTATGAACAACTTCTGGTGGAAGCATTATTCCCCTATGATAGGGCGGCTGGCCGGCGTCAAGAACAAAAACCCGAAAGGAGCCGAGGGATATGAGTGAGTAGTCCCGTCAATCCTGCTGTCCAAAGCATCATAGCACCCTTCATGCAGGAGCCCTGCGCAGTCTCACAGATTATTTGGACCATGAGCTGACTACTGACTTCACTCCAGCTTCCAGGCAAACCAGATGCAGTTGCGCGGACCAGTACCCAACGAGCTGTATCACCGCTATGTCGACTTCAGTGCGTTCGTCGGGGGCATGTTCAAGGGCACCGGCGTGCGCGGGACGGTACTCCACAAAGCGCTGCATCACCAGCACGAGAGGATATACAACTTCAACAAGCAGACCGAATACGGCGAGTACGAGTATTCCTCGGAAAAGCAAGCCAAGGCGGAGACTGCGAAGCAGATGACGGAGAAGTTCTTGGAGCTGGTCCATTACGATCAAGGCGGACGGATATTCACCTATGTCATCACCCTCGATGGCATGTTCCGGTTCACCGAGACTGGAAAGGAGTTTGGCATTGATCTGCTGAGCAAACACACCATGCACTCGGACGTCAATGTGAGTGATGTCTATTAGAGCCTTCGTCGTCGCATCGCCACAACAAGGAGTTCCTCAGTCTTGACACAGCACTGACGCCTGTGGCTCTACTCAGATATACATCTCATGGAGTGGAGAATTCCTGATCCGCCGAGTGGCTCATCCGGACGAATCGCCCGACGATCCGGACCAACGCACGCATCCAGCAGACGAGATACCCGGTGGTCCACCTAACGATGATCCGCCAAAGGACGCACGTTATTACGAGCTAGTAATCGACAATGATTCCGGGACGTACCGACCTAATGCCGACCTGTTGCCCAAATTCAAGGGATTCCTGGAAAGTAATTTCCCCGGACTGAAGATAATGGTCATGACGTGCACGGACAAGAAGCTGGACAAGATCAAGGAGGACCAGAAGAAGGTCAAAGGCAAAGAAGGGGATCATATGGTCTATGGCCAAGGGTCGATCGGGAGCGGGAGCGATGGTCGAGGCGGAAGTATCAGTTCGTCGGACGAGGACGACCTCAATGAGCGGGCGAACGCGTTCGATGCTGACGGTGAGGGAGGCGGAGCAACGGGTAAACTTGGCAAAGGTGTCGAAGCGATCGAGAAGGGTCCGAAGGAGGCTCTCAAAGGCGTCGTAGGCGGAGGCGGTAAAGCGCAGAGAGAACACGCTGAAGAGAGAGACGATCAGGCCTCGTAGTTACAAACACTCATCAGTGGACATCATATAATTCAGACGTGGGAGCGACTCGTACATAGACATCTTATAATCACTGCTCTGGCTTGTTTTGGTACGTGGTGCCACGCTTTGTATCATGTACATCGATTCCCTGTCATTCGAGCGTAGAACAGCATATTTAAGCTTGCGAGGACATCGGTAGTACTGCTTCACCTTCACCCGTTACAGTGCGCGAGTGACTTCGGATAACGTTACTCCAAGCAAAACTGTCACATATCACGTCCATGCTCGACACATCTATCTACGACACTACAACACCGCGATCTCTGCACGCCACATACTCCCACGTAACTTGATGATTTGGTGATTTGCTAACACACAACGCAACGCAACGCTAAACATCGTACCCCTTCGACTCGCCAATGGCAACAGTCACAAACGCCTCGTCCGGGATCCCGATCTCCTTCTTGGCAGCCTGGAGTAGTTCCGGCGGTTCGGTGATGCTCTCCGCGGTCATCCTGAATGTGCCCCAGTGGATCGCCATGGCGTTTTGGCATTTCTGCGAGCGCGAGCACGAGCATAACGATCAGCTTCAGCTCAAAGCTCATAGCTCAAAGCTCAAAGCTCGTGATTGTGTGGCACAAGCTCGTGATTTCGAGACACAAGCTGAGAATCTGGAGGGAAGAAGGAGGGACGAAGAAGGGGCAGCACTACTCACGGTGTCCTGGAACATCCGCACGCTCTCAATCGGCGCCGCGTGCACGAACGACATTACTTTCCTAGGGAAATACGCGCCAATGGGTATGAACCCCACTGTGAAAGGGCCGTGGCGCTCGCCTATCTCTTTGAATGCGGGACAGGCTTCGACCGACGAAGACGCGGCGAGGGAGTGCGATTCCTCGTGCATCGAGTTGTAGCCTAGACGTGAATCACAGGGGATTTGTCATTGTAGCTTGCACATGGAATACCATATACAGTAGAGACGATGGCTCACCCGTGTCGCCCGCGAACCAGATCTAGGCAGATATTATCAGTGCGATCTTGTATATACACTTCGAGGCGGACTCACAGAAGCGCCCTTCTGACCCGAGGAGATATCCTGTACGACCCACGACGACCACAACGATCTATCCCGATCAAACGGTCCTCGCGCCGTACCATGTTGAGACGGAGCTGACCTCTCATTAGCCATAGCCACATCGCGTGATGGCGATGTACGAGCAACGATACTTACTACAGATAACTTTGACTTTGCCGCGTCCTTCAACTTCGAGTATCCGCTCCTCCCACCAGTCCATCTCGATCATACTCTCTTTTCCGATCCCGCAGCCACTCAGGATGTGAGCCGTGTTGAGGGGAACGAATATCGGCGGTTCGCGCTGGTATCGTTCGCGCTGAGTCTCGTATATGGATTTCAGGGTGGGCAGGTCCAGGTGATCATAGTGATTGTGCGAGATTGCCTGAAGGATTTGAAGATCGTTAATCAGCCATGTGCTTGTCGTGAACAACGACGAGCTCAGACCGTCGTCGGGGCGATAGAACAAAACTCACGATCATGTCGATCTCTGGCAAGTCGTCAATCTTGCACGGTGTTTCTATTATAGTCAAATCAGTCGGCTTGTCAGCTTCTTTTCGTCTTCCAGACAACCCATTATGTACAACAAGAACGACAAAGCGAGGCAAGATGGAACGACGGGACACACCACTGTATCTCTCGGGACCCATATTGGCATAGGCCATCCTGCCCTTGAGCACCGGATCGAACAACGCTCGCACTCCACGAGGACTCGACGTAGCATCGCCTCGCTTCTCAGCGGCAGCGGCGGCGGCAGAGGGGAACTCGACGAACGCGCATGCGTGGGCTAGCCAAGTGGCTTTCAGCTGGTAGGGGGGCAGCGCTGCGCCAAAGTTCGGTTTCACGTAGGGGATCAGGGTCTTGCCGTCTTTAATCAGTGGGTCGGAGGACGAGTTGAGCTGGCGATAATACTGGATTATTAGCGTAGCTCCTTGACAGAGACGAGGTCCCCACCGCCTGCAGCAGAGTCAGAATTCAAGTGGTAGTTCACGAGCAGCCTTGCATCTCCGTGCACCAGTGATGGTAAGAGAGAGCAAGAGAGAGAGACAGTGTAGACTCACTTGGTACATGAACTGGTGAGGTCGGCACAACAGTATCACAATGATCAGCTCGCTCTTTTCTCGATTGACAAGAAGTAGCGCTTTGGCAAGCAAGACCGTCCTGCAAGTCATGCAGAGACACGACAAGAGACTACCGCGGTGCATTACCAGTCTGACTCACTTTCATGAAATCCCACGTGCCCTATCATATCCACACGCGTACACACGTATCTCGTCAGCGCACCGTCCCCGTAGAAGCGCGAAGGAAAGGAGATCGAGGCAGACTCACGGGGAAGACGGAGGACGGCCAGGGGTTCTTGAACTTGGTTCCGTCCTTGTTCACCCAGTGTTCCCCCGCTTTCCGGCCTTGGGGCGCGGGGGAGACGGTGATCCCGCTCCCACTCCCACCGGCACTGCCTTTGAGGTCGCTCATCGTGCTGAGTGTGCGTCGCTGTCCTATTATTCTCGAGCTGGAGCTGGAATGTAGGTCGAGTCTCGAAGGTCTCGGAAAGGTGTTGACGACTAGCACTATACGCTTCCCACAGGTCGGTGATCCCAAGCTCATTTGCAAGTTCAGAATAGTATTCAGAGAGACACCACCTCGCACCATCATCCTTTATATACCACTCCGATCGAAATCTAGTTCAGCATGTGGGTATGTCACGATTACCGAGTTACTAGCCACTTTGGCCGATGACCGAGGACCGAGGGTTTCAGGCACCACCACTGTTCACTATCCTTCATCGCTCATTTGCCGAGACAACGCGCACTCGAGTACTCGAGTAATCGAGTATGAGTAAGCGTACAGTACACTCATGCCGTTGGGATTGGGGAGGGATGAACGACGTGCATTATGGTGTGCAGACACGACAAGAAGTATCGACCTCGCCAGCAAAGTCTAAATTACAGCTTCAATAAAGCAGGTCCCAAGCAACACAGAAAGAGAATACGGAAGAGCGTAGTCATACTAGTATATGTAGGAACCACCAAGCCTCCATCGCGTCCACCGCGAGAACCACAATCATTGTCCTTCAAACAAATCAACACAACTCTTACACATTGGTAACTTTGAGTCCACTGCGCTCGTCACTGCCTAGTGCGATGCTCCCAGCGCTCCCAGACCGCTGATGACCGCCTGCGTGATGTTGATCGTACCCTCCATACGCATCATCATCCCCGTAGTCGTCATACGCTTGTGTCGGGTCAAAGTAGTATCCACCAGCAGCAGCGCCCGCATCGCCCTCGTGAGCAAGGTGCTCGGCTCCATCGGCGGAGAAGTCAGGCTGCGGCGCATAGGGGTCTGTGTGATTTGAATAGTTGTGCTGTGCGCTGACAGCGCCGAAGCCCGCCATGCCAGGTGCAGTCGCCACGGATGATCGATCAGCCCCATTGACAGCGAGATTGGCTGCGTATGGGTCGTAGCCGCCCGATGGGTCCTCGTAATCGACGTATCCCCCGTTTGGTTGTGGTTGACCGTGGAGGTCGATGCCAGGAGTGGTCGCAGCGTAATATCCACCATACTGAGTCATTGCCGGCTGTTCCTCGTCGTCGTCGAACGCATTACGGGATGAATGTGAGGCAGCAGCTGCTGCTGCTGCCGCCGCAGCCGCAACGTCCCGGTCTAGTCTTTGCCTTCGTCGTCGACGAAGCATGAAGACGATAAAGGCGAGGACTCCAGCGGTGACAAGGAGACCGACAGCGACGAAGGTTCCGGCGACGGCGCCGCTGTTGCTGAAGAAGCTGGATCCGGAGCTTGAAGACGAAGATGAGAGTGAGGCACTGGGGTTGTGAACGATCTGCGTCTTCGTGACTACATTACCGGAAGCGTCGGTCGAAGTGACGGCCTCGGTAATCTCGCTTGGAGCTGTCGTGACGGTATGACCACTGGAATCGGTAGTCGTTATGGAAGAGGCAGACGTTAATGTAGATTCACTTGCTGTTGTTGTTGAAGAAGAGCTTTCAGTGGTGGCTGCCACGGAGGTCGACTGAGCTGTACTTGACGTTGATGACTGCTGAGCTGCGGCCGACGATTGGGATGTAGAGCTCTGAGTCTGGGCCGCTTGAGAAGACGATGTGGATGTGTAACTAAGACATATCAGCGTCTGAGATAGTGGGGATGCACTCACGTATCCGTTTGGCTCGAGGAACTGGCTTGTTGGGATGAGCTAGGAGTCGTGGAAGAACTGGCACTGTCGCTGCTCTGCGCAGCGGAGCTAGCGGCGGAAGAGCTTGGTTGAGTGGAGGAGGATTGAGAGTCGTCTGAGGAGGAAGCCGATGCTGACGCTGAGGCCGAGGCTTCTGGGGAACTGCTCGCTGATGGGGAGGAGGAAGGCGATGATGATGGTGAAGCAGTGGCTGACGCAGTGACTTGGTCTGATGAGGTGTCAGACGAGGTCTCGGCCGATGATTGCGCGGCGGACGCTGAGGGCGAGGCGGATGAGGGGGATGGCGAAGCGGAGGCTACGTCGGATACGACGGACGAAGCATCACCGGCGGTATCTGAGGTGGGCGATGAGGTAGTGCGTGAGACGGCGTTGAGAGAAGCGGACATTGTATGATGGTTTTATTTCAGCGTTCGAGGAAACAACGGGATACGAAGGAGAGCAAGATCAGCGAAGTTCAGCGTCTGAGTTTGTTGCACAATGCGGTGATAGCAATGAGGGCTGCGACGAGGTAGAGATGGAACAAAGGTATGGTAAAAGGAGGCTTTGAGTGCACATGGGATATACTGCCATCATGGGACGTTCACGAGATAACTCATCGCCATCTTTGGACATTACCACCATGTGAGGTCCACTGACCCATCGGACGGGACGAAAAGGAGACTGGGACACGAGTTCATTATAGCAAAGAAAAACTCACCGGCCATGATGGAGGATGTTTACTTCCTGCAGAATGACAATGTGCTAAGACTGTGCAGCGTATGCGCGTGTACGGTGGTGCAAAGCGGTGCCAGTGAATCCTGCGAGAGATGGCTCAAAGGAGGGTGAAGGAGTGTAGTACTGGCTTGAACGCGATTGTGCCGATTGGATGGTGCAAAGAAAGTTTGACGAAGATGTCTCGATTTGGTTCTGGCGGCTGAAAGGCTTGTTTGTGAGAGGTAAAGAGGGGATGTCTCGGTCAAGGTCGTGGTTGAGTCGAGAGTGGTCGATCGAAAAGAAGGAATGAAGTGATAGAGTGATGGAGTGATGATGAGAGGAGGTGAAGAGGTGAAGCAAAGGTAAGCAGTCAAGTTGGTTGCTGCATTGCCATTGTATTTGCGTTTGTATTTGTTGTGCACACAGTTCACTTGGGACGCGGAGGCACGGTGCGGATTTACCTTACAAGAAGTCGATTCAGGGTAAAAGCAAAAGCACAATAAGCAGCTCAGACACAGACCCCAAGAGCGCGTTCAGGAACTGCCACTAGCAGAGCATGCTTTCTTCCCTTTCGAGTAATTCATTCGTTTGAACGGTCACCATGTGCAAAGGCTCATGGGCAGATAAAAACTTATCTATCACGTCCATTTAACATCATTGCTTGGCAGACTTGGTCTGATTTACTGTACGAAGCGCACGAACAGCTCGGCAAGCGGTGACGTATGAGACAGGTTTGGCTGTTTTGGCTGGCAAATCACTTCGGCTACAGCGAGTAACTGGACATTGCACTGTCATGGTTGTTCCAGTCGTCTGAGCATCAACAAATTCTTTGATCCACTGATACTATAGCTCGTCACTTTGCTCCACTCAAGTCTCACTTACATCTGTGAATCGGAAGCCCAATAAATCAAAGACACCCATCATGGCGCCCTCAGACCAAGCTCAGCAATACGTCAAATCAGCAGAATCAGAGGCCAAGTCTTACGAGCAAGCTGGCGAGAACAAGCTGCACGACCTCGTCGAGGACAATGGTGCGTTCGAGGTCGTACATCGCTGGGGCTAGCTATATTATCTTAGCCAGATCCATCTGGCTAGATGCCCATCAATCTAGCCAGCCCAGCGATATACTCTCTTGTTTTGACATGTCGCTAACGACGCATTGATGGTTTCTCACAGCCGACTCGACCGAGAGCAACGTCCGTTACGGTACGTCCTCTGCTCTTTGCGCATTCAGCAGAAACAATACTGATAAGCAGATCCATGTTCGCAGCTGCCTACTTGCGACGAATCACCGATGTCGCCCGTGCTGGATCAAGATATACCGCTTATAGTGAGGCGCAGCTGCTGATCATTCTCAACTCGAAGCTGACGTCTTGCATAGCTAGCGACATAGGAGAAGCATTCAGGCCCATCGTGCGACCATGGCTTGGTGAGTGACTACATCTTCCTTCCAATTGAAATCTTATAGCTGACACACGGCGCGCTCGTCATTGTAGTGACCGCGGCATACGGCGTCTCGTGGTCGTACCTGATCGGCGACGTGGCATTCACGACGTACAAATCCTCGCAGCTCGGGCCGACTCCCCTGGAAGCAGCGAACATGTCCGAGCCCACGCGCCTGGCGATGGTGGCCGTCAAGCGATCCGTCTTCCAATCCTTAGCATCAATGGCTCTGCCGGCCTTCACAATCCACACGGCTGTGCGCTACGCTGGAAGAGCATTTGCGAAGAGCAGTAATGCGGCTGCGCGGAGGTGGGGGCCTACGGCGGTTGGAATTGGGCTTGTTCCTGCTTTGCCTTATATGTTCGATCACCCTGTGAGTTGTTTATTACGAACTATATGCTCTGCAGGAAGTAGGGGAGGGCTCTATTTAGCTAGTCGTAGAAAGCGCGGGGCTGATCTACTTTGGAACACAGGTCGAGAAAGCCACCGACCTCGCATTCGACAAAGTCGAAGAAACATTTTTCAGCAAGAACGGTCTCCCGGCCCCGGGTCTCCCCACCAACAGCGCCATCAAAGAGCCAAAGAGGGAGCTGTGAGCTGTGAGCTTGGAAGTAGCTTAGAAGTAGAACGGCTAGAGGTAGAGGCAGAACGGGATATCAGGATATCTGGAGGTCATCATACGGGATTGTAGGAAGTCGCAAGCCGCAAGTACAATATGCATATCTGGACACAAGATTGCATGTCGTTCCAGTCAACCATGGAGTCAGATGCCGTGTGGTCAGTGGAGGAATTCGCCGCCGCTTCCGATAGAACCTGCGGAAACAGTGACGCGTGGTATGGAATCGTCAGGATAGAGGAAGACGAATACCAGCTATGGAGAGACAAGCTTTTGATCATGACTCGTGCAGATAGTCAACTCCTTTGTCCGTCTTTCGATCACACTCAGTCATACGCTGCATCCCGCAATACCGGAAGCTGAAATCCGCGCCATTTGAGGTTGATCAGTAAATCCGAAACATCCTAATCCCGCGCACCACTCCGCGTATCCAGTATCCAATATACAACATCATGATCGTTTCAGTGCACACATCAAGGACATCACGGCTTACTAGCAAGTTAGGGTATGCGCGACATCATGACCCCATTTATCTACTGATACGCGAAATGCTATGTTTATGTCTATTTCCGGGTGCGAGCAGTGACGGTCTCCCTGTTTCGGACACCGACACGGACGCGGGCACGGACCAGGGGTACTCAACAATGTACAGGCACTGTATGAAACGACCGGTAGTAAAAGTACGAAAAGGTTGATTTCCGGTACTGTATCCCTCTCATTCCCTTCCCTTCCTTACCTTTGGAAGCTTTGGACTCATCATCCAGGTCTGATGCGGTACCACCAACCCGGTCCTCTAAAGGACGTGGGCGAGCTGTGGCCCATCCCGCCGCGGCCCCTTAACGGCCAGGGGTAGTTGGATTACCAAAGATTATGATCACTGAATTCTTGTTCACTTTGTTCTCTGCCCGCCGTGCTTTGGCATTGCTCTGAAATGATGTCTAATGCGCAGATGATCCGAAGCTATATGTCTGGCCACTGATGACTGCGGACTAGTCGCCCACTCATTAGTTCTTCTCTGACTTTAGATCCTTCATTCTCTCTGACTGGTGGACCTGTAACGCCATACATACGCTCATTAACCATTTCATCGTTGCTCATACGCAGTAGCTAGTCAATCACGTCCTTCCATTACAGCACAAAAGACCTCTCCGAGTAAAGCAGCAGCAGCAATGAGCAAGATCACGAACCTGCTCGCCGTCCTGGCGCTCTTGGCCATATCGTCTGTGACGCAAGCGGAGGACATCCCCGAACCGTACTTTACCGAGTAAGTCAGCCCGTCACGCCTCCCTTCCCAATTCTTACTCCTCCAATCCCATTTCTGCGCCATATACGTATCATCATTCCATGTGACTGCTGATACCGAGTCGTAACCACTAGATCCCTCTACCCACTAATCAATACTCGCCTAGACCCCATCATCGCCCCTGGTACGGTCTCCTCGCACGTGCATCACGTAGTGGGCAGCTCCGATTTCGGCGCTAGCGAGGATTTCGCTTCGACGCAGACTTCCCAGGTATGTCCTCCTACAACTACCCTCTTTGAGTAAAGGGAAAAGAGCGGCTGATTGTGTGTGGTAGTGCACGACCTCGATCATCCAGGATGACAAGTCTGGGTGAGCTCTGACTCCGCCTCTTTCGCCCTAGTGTATTGTTGCCTAAGAGGAAGTGCTGATGCGCTGCTTCGTGAAATAGCTATTGGGCGCCGTTGCTATACTAGTCAGCCGAACTACCGCCCCTTCTCCCCAAGCTCAAGCTGACATTGTGAAACGCGCAAATAGCAAATGGAAGAACGGGACGTACTCCACCGTGAACGGTAATGGCATTCAGGCGTAGTAAGTCGTCTCTCTCTCTCCTTACCTGAAGACCCATCACGTATGACCTCGAGCGCCACTTACACCATTCTGTTCGTGTCACAGCTGGAAATACCCCGCGAGCAATCCCACGGACGACCCGCCGTTCCGCGTCGTCCCGGACGATTTCCGGATGGTCGCCGGCAACATCTCGAGAAACACTTATGATCCGACCCAGGCGCTGGACGTTGCTGTTAGTTTCGAGTGTGTTGATACGGCCGGGAATGACGGTGGGTTGATTTGGCTTCACACTGCTTCGCTTCTGCGGGTCGTAATTCGATACGCTGTCTGACGACCCTGTGCTCTTACCTGAGCTTGGCAAACTACTCTCTCTTCAAAGCCGCCTCAGAGCCTGACAAGCTACGGTGAACTTGCGCTGACGAGCTTGCGCGGTTTGTGGCTATAGGCAAATACTGGTACCTTCCCAACGACATAGAATGCACCCTACTCCGTCCGCAGGTGGGTAGATACCTAATGTCTTTTCATCCGGTATCGAGATGTATGGTGCGATGCTGATATCGATTCTGTTGCGTCAGATCCACTTCCCGGAATGCTGGGACGGCGTCAACTCGTACTTGGAGGACGGCTCGCACGTCGCCTACCCGACCGATGGTAATCCCGAAGGTGGCGTGTGTCCTGAAGGTTACTACAAGATGCCACATCTCTTCCTCGAGAGTGAGTCGTGCGGGATCACGACTAGTAAAAATTTGTCGGAAGGCTGAACCTGAGCTGATCGTCGTGCCGCGCAGACGTATACCAGCCTAGCGAAGCGAATATCGGAGGGGGGTATGAGTGGTACGAGGGCTGTTTCGTTTTGTGAGTCTGCCACCCTTAATTCTCGCTCCATCACGAGCACGAGTCAAGGGATTAGCAACAGCCCCATTGGTCGCTCCGCACCGCGTTATAGCTGACGTATATAGTGACTTAGCGCCAACGGCGACAACCATGGTCTGTCGTACCACTCGGACTGGCTGAACGGCTGGCCGAGCGGGATGCTCGTGGACGCATATCGGCAATGCAACGGGACTCTGGACGGGGGCGCGCACAACTGTCCCCTGCTCAACGCCAGTATCACGACGACAGGCGCGGACGAGCAGTGCGTGACCGTCGGCGACGTGGTCAACGAGGTGAGCGCGATCCTGCCGCGTCTGCGCACATGCACACATTGCCGTAGACCTACTGTAGCTGATACATTGCATGCTTTCGCTCCGGACTTAGATCGTGGGGCAAAACACGCCCGTGGCGAGTCTACCGGGCAACAACCCAGAGTACAACTCGTCGATCTACTCTGACAATTACCCGAAAGCGGTCGATTCGGCCTACGTCGAGCAGAGCGAGATCGTCACTGTCAGCGCTGAGACGGAGGGATACTGCACGGCCAACGTTTGTGTCGATTATGTCGGCGGAGGTGTTGTCGCTTCCTCCTCTTCGTCCTCCTCCTCCCCTTCTTCTTCTTCTTCCACTGCCTCTTCTTCGTCCGCTGCCTCCTCCTCGTCCTCTGCCACTACCACTGCCACTACCACGGCGTCATCCACTATCGCGGCGACCGCAAGTACCACTTCGACAACCACCGACTCGCCTACCTCCAGCGCGGACTCTACTAGCTCCGCTGCGAGCACAGTCGCCACCAGCTCAGCAAGCTTGACCGACACCGTCCTCGTCGCCACGAGCACTAGCGAGAACAAGAAGCATAGGCACAAGAGGAGGTTGATGCAGTGGTAGTTCACCTATTACTCTAGTCACTTCGCTATTCACTTGCCCTTGTGGTGAGCTGTTTTGCTTTCGAGACTACTGTGTTTAGCTTTGTGTTTGCTGTGACGCGAGGCTCTGCTCGTCATGGTTTTCTTTGATGCTGTGCGTACATGCATTTATGGACTATTGTGACTATGCATAATGTGCAAGTACATTCATTGACTTTTGACGGACATGCCGTCTTTTTTTTCGTCTGGGCAGACGTAGTCCCATCTCCATCACTGCTCCTTGACAACCTACAACTCCAGCTGCTCCACCTTCACCTCGATATCCTCACTTGCGCTGATCATATCACCAGGTTGAAGCAGCTCCCAGTCCTCCTCCTTGAGAGTGCTGGGCTCCGAAGCGACAATGAGGTGTTTACCATGTTCGCTCTTCTCCTTATCGCCTTGAGGGAGGTTGTCGCCCTCGGGTCCACTCTTGCCTTCGTCCGGATGTCCCTTGAATTTACGGTTGACGTCTGCTCCAGCTTTCGTGGAGTAGTAGAGGGATGGCGGTTCTTGAGGTGACGGGCTCGCGTATCTGATCGCGACCAACGATGAGCCGGAGGAAGCGAGGAGGTTGAGAGCGTTATGTTGCGTCTTGACTCCCGCTTTCTCCTCCGCATCGCTCTTCCACCCCTCGAGCACTTTCAGTGTCTTCGTCATAGCGTCCCTCATCTCCTGGATGGGATGGAGGTCGTTCCAGTCCCCGTCCTCGCCGCACAAGTGGAAGAAGTATAGGGCGGCAATATGCTCCGAGTCGGTGGTTCCGAGGATCGCGACTTGGTAGCGCAGGGGCAAAGCGGTCAGGAGAAGTGGTTTGAATAAGTGGAAGGAGCCGAGGACGCCGTTGTGGCAGAATAGGTGACGGCCGAATGTGTAAGGATGGCAGTTTGTCTCCACCACGGGCGTGAGGCCTGCACAGAATACCAGCATGTCAGTGTTGGTGAAGAGTGAAAACAGGAAGGATTGGAGAGACCACACTCACCAGTTCCAGCTCTGACGTGCGCTACGACAGCCGTAGTCGCAATTCCTCTAGCCAAACTCTTCAAAATCAGATCGTTTAATGGCGGTCGGGTGTTCTTGTAAACAGCGGGACGCAACGCCTCTTTACCCGCTGAACCACTCTCGAACTCCTCGAATGAGCTGGACCACCAACCAACACCGAAGCCGTCCATGTTAGTGAGCGGGTTCGGGGAACCGGTGTCATTGGCGGAAGAAGGGGATATGAGGTGCTTTTCGGACGGTTGAGCGAGCTGGTGTGTCTCGTATGACGTATCGGCTGAGGGACTGAACGACGTGTGCGAGGATGGAAGGAAGTGCTCGTCGACTATAATTCGACAAAACAAAACAAGAGTCAGTACACGTGTACGTTCGGGAAAGGAGACGATGGACCGGGCTCACTCTGCTTCACGATGGAATGCGTAGGACGCAGCAGTACATCCTCGAGCAGCTGAGGCTCTTCTCCAAGGTAAGTGAACCAACGACACATGATGGATAGTGCAGTAGAATGAGTTGACAGAAGACGTTAGCTGTGTTACAATCTCGTATACATATATATGTATCCTAGTTATTGTTGATCTAATTATATCTTTTGTCGACAATGCCATGCATAGAAACTGCGCCATCAAAGCTGGAACTTGCACTGTATGACGAGTGGTAGATGGACGACCTCCACCCAAGCCATTCTATCACGAAAAATAAAACAAAATGCCACACTGCTAGGTCAAACGCGTCATGACGAGGGGATTGACGTCATGTGCTGCCCATCAGCGTAATGGAGTACAGGTACAGAAAGAAAGAGAAAGAGACTTCCAGCACACCATCACTAACGATCAATTCCCATACACTGTCACTGGTTGATGCCGTCACCTCCTTAACATCAATCTCTCTTTCTCTCTTTCATCTCCTTTGTCTTTCCCATCCCATTTCTCTTTCTGCATCAGCTCAAGAGAACGAAAAAACAACCTCTAAATCTATAACGACCCCCGCCGCATTCATAACAATGCGTATCTCAAAAACTATCCTCTTCTCTGTGCTCGCCATCGCGGCCGGCACAGACGCAAAACTCTTCGGCAAGGACAAGCGTGAGTCTTCCGACCTATCCTAACCTCCATGATCTACAGTCCTCGATGTAAAGCAAAGATCGACACTGACGCGTGCAAATTTACCATTGTCACTGCAACGTCTCTATTTCCGCATCCCTTTGTCATTTTCACTTATTCCAATGTCATTTTCACTCAATCCCACACCTCCACGTCATACCCGCGTTCCGCCTATGACCCGTATCCGCCACTCAAAACAGCCATCTACGAGGACTGGTCTCTTGACCAATCTGTCGCCTTCCTCAAAGAGCAAGGCATTGCCATCAAAGACTCGGCCACTCTCTCTGAGATCCAGAAGCAAGTCGCTGACAACGCCGATGCCGCTGCCAAGGCAAGTCATCTCGTCATAAATTTTACCTCTTATCCAATACTGACGACTCTCCGTTTCTTAGTGGGGCGCCGCTTCCGCTGGTTCCGCTCAGGCTCACTACGAGGTCTACAGCGATGCCATAGCGAGCACGTAAGTCGCCTCAAGTCGTAACGGACATGATTGAGCTGATCTCCGTAACTTTGTAGCTGGACTGACAGCCAACTGCGCGAGTGGCTCTTGGAGAAGGGCATCGTATCCCCTTCCTCTACTCGGGAGCAGCTCTTGGTTCTTGCTAAGCAACAGTGAGTACATTTGCACAGTTCAGCCTTTCCATTCTAGTCCTGACCGCTTTCTGTCACAGAGCATCCGCTGCCTCGACTGCCGTCTACGGCCACCCCACCGACCAGGCCGCTTCTTCTGTCTCTTCCGCCGCTTACGGTGCAGCTTCCTCTGTCTCCTCCGGCGCTTACGGCGCAGCCTCATCGGTGTCTTCCGGCTACGCCGCTGCATCCTCTCAGGCTGCGTACGCTGCCAACAGAGCACAAAAGACTCTTGATGACACGAAGGACTACGTCTTCTCCGCATGGGACGACAACCAGCTCAGGACTTGGTTGCAGGAGCACGATGTCATCTCTACTCCTGAGCCCACTGGTCGTGCCGCTCTCCTTAGCAATGTCAAGACCGCATATCTCAAAGCCACCACCCCCATCTACGAGGCATGGTCTACGAGCAACATTCACGAGTGGCTCGTCGAGCACGGTATCGTCCACCCCGAGCCTACCGCTCGTGACAAGCTTGTTGACCTCATGAAGAACAACTACTACGATAGCAAGGACACCGCCTACTCCAAGTGGACTGAGAGCCAGGCCCGTGACTGGTTGGTCTCCGAGGGCATCATCAGCTCTGACGCCGCCGACCTGAAGAAGGAGAAGTACGAGAAGCTTCTCAGCGAGAACTACGGACGTGCCAAGTCTACCGTTTGGTCAGGCTGGCAAGACTCTGAGATCAGGGACTGGCTCGTTGGTCACGGTTACATCAAGTCCGACTACCAGGCCAAGCGTGATGAGCTCGTCAGCTTGATCTCTGACAAGTACAAGGACACCACTTCCGCACCTTACCTCGCCTGGCCCGATGCCCGTCTCCGTGCTCAGCTCAGGAGCTACGGCATCGACGACACCAAGTACACCACCCGCCCTTCCCTCGTTCACGAAGTCCGAAGTGAGTAAACGACCAATGTTGGTAGCAGTTCTGCGCTGATTTCTTGATAGTCCACTACGTTCAGTCCCAAAACAAGGTTGAGCAGATCCTTGCTTCTATCCGTGAGACCATCAGCGGTGGTGTCGAATTTGCTGAGGAGAAGCTCGCCGGCGTCCTTGAGGTGAGTGATTTACAGCACGCGGTGTAGCAGCTACTGACGAATGTTTCATAGCTCCTCACCAGCTCGAAGTTGACTCCCGAGGAGAAACTCAACAAGGCCTACGCTTCCGTCTCTTCCGTCTTCCAGCACGGCGTCAGCTCGGCCAGTTCCGCTGCCAGCCAACTCGGTGCCAGCGCCACTTCTGCTGCTCAGGTCGCTTCTTCCAACGCCATGTAAGTGCAGCTCGTGTAAATGATGTCCGAATGTGGTCTAACGATTTAATAGCGCATCTGCCTCGAGTGCTTCCGCATCCGCTGTCTCTGCCGCTTCCTCCATCTCCAGCAGCCTTTCTGCTCAGGCCTCTTCTGCCTCGAGCGTCGCGGCCAAGTCTGCCAATCCTTCGGCCTCCAGCGCTGCTTCCGTTGCTAGCAAGTCTGCTTCCAGCGCCGCTGCCTACGCTTCCTCTTCGGCTTCTTCTCTCGCTTCGTCGGCTTCTTCTGCCGCTTCCGTCCTTGCCCACTCCGCCTCGCTGTCAGCATCGTCGGTCTCCAAGTCTGTCTCTGCCTCGGCTGCTTCCGCCTCGCACGCTGCCGCTGAGGTCTCCCAGACCGCTTCCAAGTCGCTTAGCAGCGCTTACTCGGTCGCCAGCAAGTCGCTCTCTTCCGCTTCATCGGTCGCCTCCGCCAGCGCCAGCTCTGCTAGCAAGTCTGCCTCGTCCTACTCTGCTCATTTGGCAAGCGTCAGCGCCAAGGCTAGCGCCAAGGCCAAGGCTGAGTTGTAAGCGCCATACACGTGGAGAGCGAGTTAAAAGGAGAGTAGTAACAAGGGGATGAAGAGGAATGAGAATGAGGGATGAGTGCACGTGATGGGGGCGCAAGTGCTCGCGCTGGGAAGAGAAGTAGCACACAGTATTACGAGACAATGAGTCCGAGCAGTTCTTTTTTCCACACTGTTTCCTATTCCATAGTATAGCTTTTGCGTAACGACTGGACGAGCTGGGGTGAATGAGAATGAGAGAAGTATATACGTAGCTGACAAGATTCAAGTAATGCAAATAAATGATTCTCCACCATCTACGTGATTCATTCAGGTGCCACACTGGTGAAATGCCGCTATATAACTGGTAATTGCCACTGGAGCCAAGTGCCACTTTGAGCATCGAAGCGTTGGTACTGTCGGTAACCACCTCTCGTTGTCACTCGAGTACATCAATAAAGCATTCTATCTTGGATACTGCATTCAACAATATACAAAACACGTCAAAATGTCCATCGCAGATCTGGAAAAGGACCCATTCTACTTACGGTACGTCTCTGCCCCTTGCTCCCTGTCCGCCTGGGGGTCAAGCTCGATAGCTGGCGCAAGCGGCAGCGTACCTTCTCTCGCGGTACCTTGACTTGGAACAGAGAAGAATGGCATGCTGATGATACCGTGTCTCTATGTAGGTACTAGTAAGTCATCAAGTCATCAACCAGCAGCTATCTCGTGGCGACGAGTAGCTATGAGCAGCTATGAGAGGATAGGTCGGGACAGGCGCTGATAGTTTGCGGTATCCAGTACCGGTCATCAGGGGATGCACGGGCACGAATTCCTGGAGTTCGAATATGCTCATGGTGAGTTGCTCTGCCGTCTCCTTCTCCTCATCCATGTCTGTCTCCAATATCGTCTCAGTGTTAGCTTTGGCTTCGCTCTGATGAGCCAGCCGTAGAGATGGGGAGAGGGTCAAAATGCTGATACTTTGTGTTGTGCTGTTGTGCAGGCCGGATCAGATACGCCAACAACTCGAACTACAGGAACGACAGTCTGATCAGGAAAGAGAGTACGTCTGCCGTCCACCTTGCACCTATCTCCTCTGTCTCGCTCGTCTGTTCCCTTGCGATAATGGCCGTCTGGGTCTGGTGATTCTCCTGGCGTGAATGGATGGGAGTGGTGCGGGCTGTTTTTAGGATTCGAGCGGCGCGGGAAGCTGTCGCGAAGATGAGCAGGAGAGAGAGGATGCTTCTGCAGTCTTGGGATGGAGGGGAACAATTTGGAGCCAAAAGGTGGATGAAGCGAAGTCGAAGCAGAGCCAAGAGGCGATCAACGTCCAAACGAGCACACGACCGTTGACACCCTCAACTCTCGGATGGGTTTCTGCATCCGCGAGCGAGCTTCGAACAGAGCTAAAGACGAACATATCCCAGACACGTCCGCCAAGTTTGAGCTGACCATATCGGTACTTGTCCCCGCGCAGTGTTCGTCTCGCCAGCAGTAGTCGATGAGCTTAAGCGCATCATCCGCGAAAGCGAAATCACAAAGTAGGTCGGATTTCAGCTACGTGTCTGCGCACCAGCCAACTCGCGATTCGAAGCTGACATGATGCTCGCCGAACAGAGAAGACGACGTTGCGTGGCCGAAGAAGAACATTGTGGGAAAGCAGGAGCTCGAGGTCCGGATAGAGAAGGAGCATATCTCGTTCGAGGTGGGTCATGCCATATGACTCGGGGCGAGCTCAGCGCTGCGCTGTCGCGTCGAGTGTCTGGACCGCTCGCTGATGTTCAACCATATTTGTAGACCGCAAAGATCGGGTCACTTGCAGATGTCAACGAAGCCTCGGACGCAGAAGGATTAAGAGTGTTCTACTACCTCGTCCAGGATCTCAAGGTGGGTCTGAAGCTATCAGCTCGATTTCTATTGCAATCACATGACTAATAGTATGCAATCCGCGTCGCAGTGCTTCATTTTCTCTCTCATTACTCTCCACTTCAAGATCAAGCCGAGTGAGTTGTCCTGATCTGCCCGACAAGGAGTGGGCTAACGTTGTATTCTGCAGTTCAACAATAAAAAGTGTTTGGCGTTGGCGTTGGCGTTGGGTTTGACAGCATAGGCGAGCATGAAAGACGCGATGGTGCTGGTCATGGTAGCAAAGCATGCATGTATTACAACGATCCGATCTCGGTCGCGCATTGATACGTCAGTGCGATACAGCTAAGCTGTACGCAGTAGCGTTTATTCACGACGTTTCGGTTGGCATTGCAGTCGCTGGCATGATGAGATGATGAAATGAAGTGTCATGTCCGGCCGCTTCCGACGGGATTTAGAGATACGATCGCTGAAATATCCCAATCGTCTTTATTGAGCTACTGTACGATTATTTCATCATTTACAACCACATATACACAGACAACAGTACAGGCCAGAACCAGAAACGACAACGATGAGTCTACGAATAGCTTCAGCAGCGCGAAAGGCGTTCCGGCCGATAATATTACAGCAAACACAGCTACGCGGCCTATCATCCGACGCCTACATCGCTCCTGCTCCATCTTCCTCTTCTCCGTCTTCATCTTCCTCATCGTCGACATCATCATCGGGGGGAGCAGCGCTAAAGACCAGATCGGCCGCAACGACCACCTCGCCCTTACTCCGACCAGAGGAGAAGGAAGTCATAGATCGCATCGTGCGCGTGGACCAGGCTGGTGAGCTTGGGGCGAATTGGATATATAGGGGGCAGAAATGGGCTATGGACTTGAAGGGCGATCGGGTCACGAGCAAGCAGGTTGAGGTGGGTTCAGTTTTCTGTTATAGCCGGTCTGAGTGTTTTGATCAGATTATAGACTCTTGCTGATCTATATATATGCTTGTACTTCTTCCCTACCCTACCTCCCTTCTGTCTCCTCGTTCCCATCTCCACGATCACCCGCGCATCGCCCATCGCCCATCAACACAGCACATGTGGGAGAACGAGCGACACCACCTCTCGACCCTCTCTCACGTGCAGACGCAACATCGAGTCCGGCCCACTATCCTCTATCCATTATGGCAGGCTATGGCCTTCGGTCTGGGCGCAGGAACGGGTCTGATGAGCAAAGAGGCCGCTATGGCGTGTACGGAGGCGGTGGAGACTGTCATTGGGGAGCATTACGATGAGTGAGTTGCGGCGCGAGCGCGAGTGTTCACCTCAAGTATCTTCATTCTTGTTTACGCGTCAAGTGCATTCCGGGCCCAGAAAGGGACAACGCTGATACCTGATATCTACCCACCGCAGCCAGCTGAAAGCTCTCGAACCCCTCCTGCATCCCAAGGACGGCTCGGCCCCCCACCCCTCTCTACCTTTATTGGCAGACATAATGCGTGAATTCCGCGACGACGAGCTAGAACACCTCGACACGGCAGTCGACGAAGGGGCTCAACAGGCTCCCGGGCATAGTCTGTTATCTGCCATCATAGGCGTCGGGTGCAAAGCGGCTATCAAAGTCTGTGAGAGGGTTTAGCGGAGCGACTGCCAGTGTGAGGTTGGTTGTGAGGAGAGGGGAGTGGTGGCATATCATTGTTAGCAGTATTAGGAGACGGTCGTGTTGTTTGTATCAGTGAGATCAGTGAGAATGGGGGCTATGGCTTTTCCTTGAGCGTAGCCATCGAGTAGGCGGGGCAAGAAGCGTGAACTGCTGCAGCTAGAGTAGCTATACGTCATACCGGAAAGTATTGCCGATGCACAAAGCGCACCGTTCGCATGATCACATAGGCCCAGCACGACTGCATACTCTCTGTATGCACTGCATAGTATACGAAGTGGAGATGGACAGAGCTGCACGTTGACTAGAGTCGTGGTGGACATGCCGTCGAGTGCCACTGACACTGTGCAATAACGGTAACTCGGGAACCGGCGGCACGCTCGACAGTGACACGAACTCAAAGGACAATGCAATATCTTCACTTGTAATGTCAAACTACATTCTGCACTTCATCTCCAACCTCAATAGACCAGTCAGACAGCCACGAATACCTGCTGGCGCCCACTCCAGCGGAGATTAGTCAATCGGAACTGCGCTGCCCAACATCGCATCTCACAACTCGCACCTCGCACCTCGCACCTCGCAACTCGCAACACCGTCCATATACAGACGCCAGACACGATGTTCCTCCCAGTATACCTAACACTCCTCCTACTCCCATTGACACTAGCGCAATTCGGTAATTTCTTCCAGGGGGGCTTCCCATTCGGCGGGCATCAACACCAACAGCAGCAGCAGCATCCGCACGGTGGGGCCAGAGCGCATCGCGGTTGGAGTGCGATGGATGAGGGTGGGTTCATTCTATTCTACTGTACTATACTTGTTTCTATACTCCGTCCTTCCCTCCTTGGTTGAGCTTTGGTTTGTGCTGCTCTGCGCTGCTCTATCGGAACAGAGTCGGAGGAACAGCTCCCCCTTCCTCCCTTCCTTCCTTTTTCCTCCTCGATATCGGCGAAGTTTGAAATGCTTTGGTGCAATATTGCGAAGTTGCAAGACCACTACTTTAATGACCGTGCTGATCCATTTGTTATCCACTACAAGTCCACTGCAGAGCTGGCTACGTCTGTCCCTCATCCCTCGCTTGCGTCCCGACCCCAGCCGACTGCCCATGTCCATATCCGTGAGCGCTCTCGCCCCTTCTCTCATCCACTACATCACACCTCGCTTGGTGGTAGTAAGCGACCTTGCTGATATATAACTCACTCGCATTCTATGCCTCCCTCTCGTCAATCTTTCATTACAACTGAACCCTCTACGTTCCTACGTTCGCCGAACACGAATGCGAACACGACCGCAGGGAGGACGTCAAATGTGTCATTCCCGATGATAGAGAGCGGGATGAGGGTGAAGGTCCGCCCTTCGTCTGTATTCGCGGGAACGAGGGTTGTGCGCAGGTCTTGCAGTTCTCCAAGCCTATATAATCGTATGAACGATTCTCCCAACTTTCTCTGGCTATCATATATCGCGCATGGCGCTATTCCGCTTTTCATAGTCCGACAGCTCGGAGCTGGATCGCATCTACCGCCTGCACAGCTTAACTATGGATTAGAATAGGCAAATGACCGCCGAAGCGCTCAACACTATACACATGGGTATCGCATATGCTGGGTATCCGCCTCCCGACTACACACTCCAGAAACGCAGCTCCTCGACTGCACTAGACTAGTAAATAGGGAAACTCGGGTCCGCCTCTCTACTCCACGCGCGCAAGCCTCCTCTCACATCCGTCACAATAACATCTTGAGCTGGAGGAGCTGTGGTGCTCGCACTCCCGCTCGCACTCGCGCTCGCCCTAGCCTTCCTGACTGCCGCTGCGGCAAGTTGCGAGTCGTTCCCCCTTCTACAAACGAATATCGCTTGAGGATTCGTTGGAACTACTTCGGGCGTAGAGAGGATGGTGGGTAGGGGTATATCTACGACGTCGTCAACCCGTGAGACATGCGAGACAAAGACACAGACACAGATGCTGGGACGTTGAACACTCACTGATCGACCCTGGTATAGCGCAAATACCAAATTCGACCGGTGGTCTCGTATCAATGATCACTACCGCACCTGGTTCATTCGCCTGGGATAAGATCGTTGACAGATCCTATAAGCCAGTCAGATAAGATTGATGATCACCGATAAGCCGCAATTGCACTCACCGCAGCACTGATCCGCTCTCCGTCTCGACCACGACTCAGACCTGTCTCCTCGTTCACCACGGGTACATCCCCTCCGGAGCAGAACGATTCGTAGCCGATTACATCCAGGTCGTCTGTGATTGTGACATCTGGTCCGCAGGCTATGCATTTGGCCGATGGTGGTCTGAGGCGGATAGTGCGTATGAGAGGATTCGAGTGCAGATGTAATAACTGCAACAGCGGGTCTGCGCCTGTGAATGCGGAGCGCTCGTCAGCGGGTTGACCATACTGGACCGTCAGACACTCGACGCACTCTCTTTGCCCACGAGAAGCTTCATGACCTCCGCAGCCATCCCTACGCCGACCATCCCAGTGACGACGCCCCAAACGCCTTCTTCCTCGCAATTGCCATTTCCGCCACTTCCAGGCAAGACGCTGGGCCAGATACACCTATAACACGCTCTCTTCTTGCCCTGTGAAGTCGCGCCCCCATACACAGCCCACTGTCCTGCTGACGATATCGCTGCGCCCGAAACGAGTGGGATCGAAAGGCGCACCGCGGCATCATTCAGAAGGTATCGAGTAAGAGGGCGGTCCGTGCAATCCACTATGATCGAGTATGGGCGCAGGAGGGATAAGGCTGTGGAGGGCGTGATTGCCACTGGTTTCGGTATGGGGCGGATGTGAGGGTTCAGGCTGCTCATCGTGTCAGCTCAGTCATCTACAGCCGACGGCGACTCGATTGTGAGAGCTCACGCGTTCATCGCCACACAAGCCGATTCGGCTTTGTTCATCCCTACTCGATCAGAGGTATGCAGGACCTGCCGATGGAGATTGCTCAAGCCCACGGTATCATGATCAAAGACCCCGATCATTCCTAGATCACCCACAGCCAAGGAGTCAGCCAAAATCGTCCCATCTTATCACAGAAGGACATGAGCTCACCAACACCAGCGCCGGCGAGGTACTGCAAGACTGGACAACCCAGCCCGCCTGCTCCAACGACAGCGACTCTGGCACTCTTCAACCGAAGCTGACCTATGACGATTGCGCTGATGAGTATGTCTACGTTCTCGCAATCCATATGTCACAGTGCGGCGAACACAGACCTGGTAAGCCAATATCAGGCTGGATCATCTGTCTTCCATATCGCTCGTACTCTTCGAGGGACAATGGCCATTCCTCGTTTGTCGTCGATGACGATGCGACGTTGTTGTTGACCAGTGACATCCTGTGCTGTACTTATTTGAGAAGTCTAGAGAGCTGTATCGACTGATTATACAGTGAGAATTCTATCAAACATTTTCCATAACGCTTCTGAGCACGGTGAACATCCTCCACTCTTAATCCACCGCTAAAGCTGACGACGGGATCAAATTGTTCTCAGCGTCGAAGAACCGCGTTCATGTCCAACTCGACTTACTAGTACTAGGCCAGCTACATGTCTACATCTTTCCTTGTACTTGTTAAACCCGCTACCAGACCAAGATGGCAACAACAGCATCGTCGTCCAAGCCGCAGAATCAGCTCGAGATGAACCCTAGGGGTATACCTCGAGCGCCGTTTGTGGTGCGTCATGATCATCGCCTTTCGCCTGGGATACGTTGTGAAGTCGGAAAGCGCTCGAGCTGACTTACTTGGTTTGTACTTTCGGTCCGGATCGTAGGCTGACGTCGAAGAGTATGTGGGCGGTAAAGATGCTGAGATCCAAAGCGTCATGAAGAAGTTTGAGGAGACCACTGCGTGAGTTCGACCGTTTCTACTGTTCAAATCAGTGAAGCAGTGAAGGGCTATATGCTGTAAAAGCGAATGCGATGGCTGATTCTATCTTATATGTATAGGAAATACCGCTATATGGAGATCTCACTACAACAGAGACGCAAAGCGCTTCTGGGGAAGATACCGGATATCGAACAGACGCTCCAGGTGGTCAATTTCCTACAACAGAGACGGAAAAAGGCTTTAGGCGAGGATGTCGAAGAGGAGAAGCTCAGTGACGATGAGGATGATCTCGATGATCTTGACGACGATGAGGATGAGGGGGGAAAAGCGAAGGAGGGTAAACCCCTCAAGACGCTTTTCGAGCTCAATGATACGCTTTATGCCGAAGCGGAGATTGTGGAGAGTGGAGAGGTCGGACTGTGGCTTGGCGTGAGTGGCTTCGATACCTTGTCACGTTGTCGAGAAGTGTCTCGCTCACGTCTACATATCTCATTTCTTTGCTATGCATGACATCGTCTGCCTTGCCTTGGCTCATTGTTGCGCTCTCGCTCACTCCGCGACACCGCACCACAGGCCAATACCATGCTCATGTACCCTCTGGGCGAAGCGATCGACCTCCTCTCCTCCAAATTGTCAGCAGCGAGGAAATCGCAAGACGAGACTATCGAGGACTTGGAATGGCTCAGGGAGCAAATCACAGTCATGGAAGTCAACTTTGCGCGAGTGCACAACGTACGTTCATCCTTTCATCTCTTCATCTCTTCATCTCAACACCAAATTACATGACCACAAAACTGACGAATTGCTTGGTGATGTAGTGGGACGTCAAGAGGTCGGTCTAGCGAACACTTCGTTTGTGTGATTGACTTGGGCTGATATCTCATGTACGCTACTTTAGACGGCGAGAAAAGGGTCTGATAGGCCAACAATCCGGTCTCTTACCCTCTGGCAAAACCACGAACAAGGACGACTCGGACGATGAGCGGGACTAAGCGCAGAGCCCACATGGGGACCAACTTTGACATCCGTGTGAAATGGTGCGGAGAATAGAGGAAGTGGGGGACGAATCTAACGAGGTCATCTCTGGGTCTGAGTGATGGAGCCGCATGAAGGGGATCCGATTGACGCTATGTTTGATACACCTGCATTGCAATACCGCGCTACCATGTGCAGATGGTATGCGATTGATCACGTTGGCGTCTCCATCATCTCATCACTGCCTCTGGGACCGAGCTCTCTTCCTTTTCTGCTCCTCTACTCCGCGTAGCTGCTTTACAACCCCGCATTCAGAATGAGAGAAAGTTTAAGATTTGATCCATATACTGATCATAGACGAGTGGGCGCGTACTCGGATCTCCTTCCTACTTATACGACAGCACGGACAACTAACTCTGCTTCACCATACGACCCTTCTCCGAGTGCACTCTCGTTGGCGCTTACTCGATCTGGCTGACAATGCGCATCAGCTGCTCTCGGAGGTTTGAGCGGTTGTTGGCGAGCTGGGATTGGACCTGACGCCTGGTTAGGCCGGTCTGCGATAACGAGTTGCGCCCAATATGACATGAAAAGGGAAGGAATCATACGGCGTCAGCTAGCTGAGACTGGTCTGGGCAGATTCAACAGAATCACTTACGATCTCCATTAATTCTTCAGCTTCCACAGCGGCTATACCCTTGACGATGACCAATTCGGCCATTTTGACTTTCGCTTCTCGTGGCAATCTTCCCTTGGGCACGGGCGCGGGTGCCGGCGCAGGGTCATGGTCAGGTGAAGCGCTGGCTGATTCCGATTCTGGCTCAATCTTGATTTTCTTCGCTGTGGTCACCTCGCCCTTGCGCTTGATCGGGGTCATTTGGCGAGATGGCGGTTGCGGAGATAAGCCGTGCGGAGTTGTGTGCCCACTGACTATCTCGCTTTTGCGCTTATTACGCGCCTGACGATGCGCGCGAAACGGGGCGTACTGCGACGGATCTGACGTGGCGCTGCTGATCGATGTCGAGGTAGTCAACGGAGCGGGGCTAGGTCTTGACGAAGAAGTGAGATGAGACGAGAGCATGGAATACGTCGGTTGGCCATTGTACCATATCTCCATTCCATTCGAGAAAGGGGGCAGTGATGGCGTCGCAATACCAAATCCTGAAGTCGATGTGGCGGTGGGTGGAGACATATCGCGATGTTGAGGATGACGGTATAATCTCGGATGATTGTGGAAGGGGGAGTATGAGGGGGGCTGGTGATACGTGTACGCACCGAGAGAGGGGAAAGCGAGTGAAGTTTGGCGATTCGTATTGACGCCAGCGCTAGTGCCAGTGCTAGCGGTAGCGGCTGAGGCAGTGCTGCAAGGGGAGAACGGGGAGAACGGGGAGAACGGGGAGAGCAGGGTGGTATCGCGCCTCAAGCTCGAGCCATTGTGGAGGGTACTGGTGTAGACGGTACGCTTGATGGCCGTCGCGGTGGTTGTGGTAGTGGCCGTGGCAGTGACGGTGGTGGGGTGAGAGAGGTGATGTCGGTGATCGCTGGTGCTGTTCTGTCGGGGAGAGAAAGAGGAGGAGGCAGAGAAAGGCGATGCTGACGAGAGACCCTTTCGCTCTATTATAGTAGTCGAACTTCGAGACTCTCCGTTTCCTATACGAGGAGAAGGATGGCTATCGTCAGCCCTTTCGAGCTCTTCGAGCTCTTGGAAATCTTCGAGCTTGGTGGTGTCGACCACCTCATACTCCCCATCCCGATCACTATCGTCGGCCTCGTCCTCGACGCGCGATGTGGCGGGGTGGCGAAGGGATGAAGGGGAGATGGCCCGCTCATCTTTCTCACTCATATTCGTTATCGCAGTTGACGCAGGCCAGGGATTCGCGGCCATAGGGCTTAGACGAGGGAGGTCCTCGTTGGATCTAGTACTGTTAAGGAGCGGGCCTGCGTTGGCGCGGATGGGTTGAGGGTGATATAACGCTAGTGCGGTCGTAGGAAGACGTACGGGCAGGGTGGCAGAAGGAGCTCTCGTCAGCCCCTGCGTGGGGATCGGCACCGGGGTCGGGGTCGACGTCGGCGGTGAAGGCGGTGAGTGACCATCACTCTGGCAAGTTGGAATCGCGCTCGCGCTCGCGCTCGAATCTTCTCGGCGACATGAGCGAGGAGATGCAAGCTTCTCAACCATGGCTAGGCTACCGGTACCGTTGCGGGCGGTATGGGAGACGAAGGGGAGCTACAGTACGCGACAAAGGCCAAAAGTATAGATCAGAGATCAGAGAGCAGAGAGCAGAGAGCAGAGAGCAGAGAGCAGTGATAGGATATCAATGGTCATATATTGACGCTTTCCTGCGCTCGTTAGCATGCTGCACCCCACTTCCCCGTTTCTGAATTTGAGGTCTCGAGGGCTCGACCTCCGAGAGCGGGTCCGAGTTGGTATTCTCTATCTTCGTACAGCCAAAGGACGCCGCGTCCGTACGCACGGCTCATATTGTACGCTAGTCCGAGCGGAGGTTCAGTGGCTGAAGAATATTCAATGTGTCATTGCGTCGTTATGTCGTTATGTCGTTATGTCGTTGCCTGGATACCTGCCCACCGCAAAAACAGGGACGCAGTAGCGCAAAGACCAGGTACTGAAGCGCACCGCCACTAACTCCAGCCGCTCGCTCGGTAAGATCGGCGGCACACACGACTTGCATCATGGGTCTGAGCAAGTAGCGTGTTCCGTATCCGAGCGACGTACGCACGTCGCGGTCCTTTGCGTCCCTACGATCAACGCACAGATCCGCGGCTTCCGTCTATGCGGCTACCCTGTCTCCCGCAGAACTGTCTCTGAGCTCAAGATCGATGAGACGAATCCTTAGTGCTGAATGGTCGCAGGACCATGCATCGTCATAGTCCCACTATAGACTTGACCTCCCCCTCGGACTTCCCCTTGTCACACAGTCATCTACTGTAAACCTCTGATTCGCAACTGACTGTTCTAATCTACATCAAATATACACTACTGCTTTACTCACCCTCAAGAACAAAAAGCTACCGGGACCACCACTCAAGTCACCACGTTCTGTACCTCAAAGCAAGATCTGGGCATACAATCGCACTGACCCAAAAGAGAACCTACTAAAATCAACCAAATCTACTGCGTTAATCGCGCTAGAAGGTAAGAATGGTCAATCAAACACAGTCAGAAGATATAGCGTATAGCGTATAGCGTATGCAGGTCATTTCATTCTACCACTACCACTACCACTACCACTACCACTACTGTACCAAATATCGATACTACTACGAACAATACGAATCCATGATATGCGATGTATGCAGGAGAATCAGCGGCGAGTATCCATCCTTGGATAGACAGAGCGCGGCGAAATGCGTTGAGAGAGAAAATGGGAAAACTAGAGATAAAAATCGTTGTAGGGGTGGGTGACCGCTTCGGAACTATGCTGATGATGGGACGGAGACTTGGGAATGCGGATTGAATCGTTGAAGTCGGAGGTGAAGTGATAATCTCGATCACTTTGACAACGCCTTGATTGCCTGCACGATAAACACAGTCAGCCTCCATCTTCGCATACAGCAAAAAAGGAGAATATCGATTGCGCGAAGCACTCACCTGTTGAGCATACGCCGCGTTGGTGCGAGCCTGCTTGGACGCATTTCTACCTCGACCATAGGCGATGGCACCCTGCACCCACTCTTGCATGAGCTCGTCCCGCACAGAACCCTTGTAGGCATCTCCAAAGTCTCCAATGAGACCAAGAGAGGCGGAGCAGAAACCTTCGGATTTGCCTTCATCGGCCCAACATGTTCGGAGGAAGCCCATGATGCCGGCGACGTAGGGTTGCATGGCGGCAACTAAGCAAAACAGTCGTCAGCACATAAAAAAAAACACTGAGCAATTGACTTACTGTCGCCGTCCTTCAAGCCGTTCATGATACCAATGAAAGCGTCGACAATGGACTCCCGCATGGTCTGAACAAAGTCGTACATGGCCTCGTCGCCTGGTGCAGCGACTGTCGAACCGGCCTGACTGAGAATCTGCATTGTCTGATCGAGGTATGGTCGGAAGCTACCGCCAATAGCCAAGGCAATCTCACCCATGGTCGTGATCGCGTTGGGCTTGACCTGACGATGTATGACAGGGCTTCGCAGTAAGTCGACAAGTGCCACCATCAATTGCTCAGCAACAGGAGCCAAGTAAGACCCAATCGCTCGAGCGATATCGCTGGTAACGTATACGGCGGCTTGTGCTACTTGCCAGTCCTCGTGAGAGCTCAGAGCGGTGAATAGGAAAGGCGCGAACGCTTCCGTGTACTTGTTGAAACCGGCTTCTAATCCCTGAGCAATGGCGCCAACGGTAGCAAACGCGTCCTCGAGAACACCGGAATGCTTGCCCGACGTTGATATAAGTTGCAACAGGTTGGTCATAATGCGGTCGGCAAAAGGTCCAGCCAGAGCAGGGGATCGTCGGATAAAGCTTTGGAGAATGACGCAAATGTTGATTTGCACATCGTTCCAGTTATTCCTGTCATCCATTCCAACGAGTTGATTGTGTGCTTGAAGAGCAGCCTCCTGCCTCGATAGCATGGCGGCGGCAACTTCCTGCACAACGGGGAGAGTGTCGTTGGCCGATGAAGCGATATATGTCGCGATCGTCTGGTAGGCTGCAGTTCGGCTGTTTCCGTGGTTGGAGTCGGCCTCGCTGATTGGCATGAGGACCTTGAGAATGCCGGAGAAGTATTCAGACATGGGAGTAGTTTGAGGCTCGTCGCCAAGCAAGTCACCTCCCGCTGAAATTTGGGTGATGAGGTTGTTTAAGGCAAGACAACAGCTGTTGCACGTTCTTGGTGATGCGTTGAGACCCAATACCAGGGCGGTGACAAGACTGTGCAGGTGCACGCTGGGGTCGATGACCTCAAGCATGGTCTCGGTAATCTTGCTCAAAGTCCAAGCGACGGTGTCACGTACTTGCAGACTGGGGTCGGACTGCATCATGCCAATGAGCGCGCCGAGGGCCTGTGTGACAAGAGGTTGCAGAGTCGCAGGCTCGGGACCATCCAGAATCGAGCCGAAAGCCATCACCGCCGCCTCGCGTCGTTGCCAGTCGGGTTGGGTGATTCCCGCCTCCACGAAGGGAACCACTGACTGCACAATGGCATCTCCGACATTCTTCGCCAGCAACTCCAAGCACGCTGCAGCCGCCATGGGCTTGGTCCACTCATCCTCGTCTTCACCTTCTTCTTGCTGCGATAAGAGATCGAGAAGGACGGGAAGGATGTCGGTAAGAGCAGCTTTAGCAAAGCCCTTGGACTCGGCTTCGGGTGTTTCGCCATATGATATAGCCTGAATGTCAGCGTAAGCCCGACTATTGAACCCACCTCTTCCGCTTCTTCGGTCAATCGCAGCTCCTCCTCGCAGACTGTGCTCCAAAACTCAATCGCTTGCAAGGCCACTGGCTCTTCGGGGTGTTTCATTCCCAAGATGGTCAACTGCACGTCAGCTAGGTTCTTTTCCGAGGAGGACTCACGCCGAACAGCGCTCGCTCCATGTAAAAGTCCATCTTCTCGTAGTACAAGCTCATAATCTTGACAAGACATTCGAATGCGCCGACTTGCACAGACGTATCGGGATTTTGAGTTGCCTCACAGACGACTTGCATGATATAGTTTCGCTCGCCCTGGACATCTTATCAGCCAGCTCGTAACAGAAGTTGGACGTTCCACTTACCTCGCGCTCAAAGTTGTCTCTGATGAATTCGAGGGAGTTGAGCAGCGCTGTTATAGCAGCATGCTGGACCTCGTGACTTGGCTCCTCCTTCCGTGCTCCCTGTACGACGGCGGTCAAGATTTCGTTCGAGCGTGCTTGCAGAATCTCGGGGCTCTGCAAAGTACCAATCAGTCGGATGCCCACTTGGCTGATACCATCCTATGGAAACTCACGATAGCTTCGCAGATATATCCGATTGCCTGCAGAGTTGACACTCTCAACCCCTTGTTGTCCTGGTTCCCCACAAACTCCAATAAGGTCGGAATGAGCTCTGGCCATCGGCCAACAGGCAGCTCGATAGCTGCGATGGCTGAAACGCATTGGGCGGCAACTGCTGCGGCTCGATTTTGGGGGGAAGCGAGGGTGGAAAGAGTGGATTGTTTCAATGGTGCAGTGGCGTTCTCGGGTAAAGCGAGCCATCGTTCGGTCAAGGCGGGTTGGTTGACCGCGTCCTGAGATGGTGAAAGATAACGAAGTTAGCGCGCCGAGCAGGAAATAAAGGATACAGCATGCTCACCCTCGCATTGATACCGTTCTTGAAAGCGAGACCTGCTGCATATCGCACGTCCTTGTCCTGTCCCTCATTTGCCAGCTCGGCCGCGAGAGTGTGGAGGTACCCGTGCTATGGTAAGACGCAAGATCAGCTCTGCGACTGGTTATCGACCGCCTGAATGACTGACAAAGTTGTCCCGTGCGGCTGCCTCGAGTTGTTGGGTGGCGGAGACTCGGGCAGCCTCGTCTGTGGGGTTATTCAGAGATTAGCATGGAAGATATGAGGGAAGGACAGAGATGACGGCGAAAGGAGCGGCAGAAGAATGCTTCGTGACGGTGTTAAAGGGGATATGGACGTACTTATGGACATGGTGTCCGCGAGTAATTGAGCGGCGTTCATCGTGGGAGGTTCGTGTGTGGGATACGTGGTATGCGGGGATATAGAGGATATGAAGGAATGTATGGGCTGCTGGACCGGTCGTGGAGATGTATATCAGACCAAAGGGGAGGCGTGGATGAGCCGTCGTTCAGAGTTGACTTTTGTTATGCAGCTGGCTAGATACGAGATTGATCTGTATATAAGTTACCAAAGGGAAAGCGAGCAGAGCCAGGGAGCACCACCGTACACCGTACACAACCATGCACCATACAACTGGGATTAGCACGGATACCAGCCAAAAGGCGCGTCAAGTGTCAAAACAGTTCAAAGGGGAAACGGGAGAAATACCGTTAAATTCTCTCTTGAAAAATCTACAAGCACTCATGAAACCATTCATGATCGATGACGTGGTGGCAGCTGCAGCTGCTTTCTGCTATTCGAGCACTGTCGGTAGGCAACGTGAACCAGGTCCGCACCGCTCGAACGTGCACAGATCCTTACACAGAGAGCAGATGGACATACAGTACTGGTCTACGGGTATATACGAATATCTTGATGCAGATCTCTCGCTAAGCCACAGACGGGCAAACGTTCTCTAAGAAGCTCTCTCTCTGGCATGGACTACAGAATTTGTTCGCTTCCCATCGATCAAAGCCGCTCGGTGAGCTCGAGACTGAATGCTACGAGCTAGAGGAGACGTGGGATTCTGGGTGGCAGCGCAACTGGCAGACAGGCTAGGGGGGAGAGAAAACCAAGACATCGCCAACAGACACTGCCTCTGTTTGGTGAATGTGGAGACCCCGCGATTCGCTCTTTCTGACTTTCAACGAAGTATATACACAGGCCACCTATGCGTCTTCCTACTTGATTCTCGTGTTACTTTAGCTGCTACCGATCCCAGCAGCTCGCACCGAAAGCATCAGACCGTTGCTCGTACCCTCGTTTCCTACTATCCGCATCAGACGCTAAAACATGTCGGAAGATCCATCCGGATGGTCCCTGACCGAGTCAGATCCTCAAGTGTTCACCCAACTTCTACGTGATCTCGGTGTACAAGGCTTACAAGTGGTGTGTGTGCTCTCCAATTCAACGACCTAGCATAGCATAGCATAGCTAAAAGCGTTGGCTCAGGACGACCTGTACTCCCTCGATGCGGGCACACTGGAGACGCTGAAGCCCATTCACGCGCTCATATTCCTGTTCAAATATGTGGAAGGCGGGGGTAAGGAGGGACAGGGCTCAGCGGGCGTCGAGGTCGCGCCGTTAGATAGTGGCGTCTGGTTCGCGAACCAGGTGGGTGAATAGTCACCGGACTATAGATGCTTCACGGGCGAGTTGCTAATTGAAAGCGTTGGATATGACAGGTCATAAATAACAGCTGTGGAACCCTCGCCGCTCTCAATGCCGTGAGCTGTCACCTCTTCCGTCCCAGGGAGCATAGCTGAGACTCAAAATTGCAGGTCATGAACATCCCTCCGCAATCGTCGAACCACCCTGGGGAGTCTGTCGAGCTTGGCGTGGGTCAGAGGTTGTCTTTCCATCAAACTAATACTAATTCAATGTCCTGTTGCAGGCCGAGCTTGACAATCTACGAGATTTCGGTGCGGGCATGGAATCGCTCGAGTAGGTCGATCCCCCTCTTGCCTACACTCACGCTATCACACCAGCCTTACGCTAACGCACGTCCACTGTACCCAGCCTAGGCCACGTGCTGTCCTCCTCGGACCACATTCGCGAAGTGCACAACTCGTTCTCCAAGTCATCGCCATTCGCACTAGACCCTTCCGCGTTCCCCGACAGAGAAAAGGAAGACGCCTATCATTTCGTCGCGTACCTCCCCGTCAATGGGATACTGTACGAGCTGGACGGGTTGAGGAGAGCGCCGATTATGCACGCGCCCGTGGAGGACGATTGGCTTGAGACGGCTCGGGAAACGGTCGAGGCGCGGATAGCGACCTATCCCCCTGGGTCTGTAAGTGTGACGCGGCGCTGGATCCTATTGTGTCAAGACTTTGCGGAGAGCGCTCATCATTTTGTTCGCTCGTGCTCAGCTCATGTTCAACCTCCTCTGCGTCCGCTCTGCCGCCATTCCTCGCCTGGAGCGATTACTCCAAGATCCCTCGACCCCAGCAGAGGCCAAATATCAAATACAAGATCAGCTGGAGCACGAGCGGACGAAAGCCAAGCAGGGTAATCTAGAGAACACCCTGCGGAGGAACAACCTCCTGCCAGCTGTGTTCGCGCTGTTCAAAGCGTTTGGCGAGAGTGGCATGGCTGGTAAGTGATGCTGTCGCCATCGTCAAAGTCTGCATCGTGAGGCTGATGCTCGGAGGTTCTCTAGGCAAAGCTGTCGACGAGGCTAGGGCAAAAGGCAAAGAGAGAAGAGAGAGGCAGCGTGCCAAGGGAGAGGAATAGACAGTGGTCGTTGATCCGGTCATGGATCTGCGACAAATGTAGTGTATTCAAAATCTAGCATAGTATACTCCAGCGGCTGCCATTATACTTAAAATCAGCGACGCACTCGATGAAACTGCGTTCTCGACCAGTCAGTCCAGGGTTTGGGAGATGCGCACTCAAGTGAACGTCGCAGCCACAGTACAAGGCAAGGTAGTGTTCAAATTTGCATTTGCATCCTCATGCTCATCCACATGCTCGTCCCATGCTCATGCTGTATCTCATATCACACGTCTAAACAAGTCCGCTGCGAAGCGTTGTCGTCTAGTCTAGTGGTGAGCATCGGCCTTGGGCAAGTCCTTCTCCAAGAAAGTCAAGTACTCGTCCGCGCTCTCGCCGCCCTCGGTGACAGTGGAGGTCTTGGCGGTGGCCGAACCGCCGATCGAGGGCTCCTCGGCGTCGAACTTGGAGAGCTCGGAGGCGAGGTCTGAGGGGAGGGCAGGGGCGGAGGGTGCCTTTGGCGCGGAGAATGAGCGGACGAGGCCTTCGTGCGCGTTTTGGGTCTGCAGGTATACACAGTTATATCAGCTTGCCGTTCTACGTATACAGCCTAACAGCTGGGGAGATGGAGCGCTGTTGATGATGTTGATGTTGACGCAGGAAAGAAAAGGCGGCGAGAGCCCGTGATGCAGGTGCACAGCACTGACCTTGGCAGCAGGCTTGTAGGCCTTGAGCTGGTTGACGTAGAGGTCCTGAACGAGGTCTGTAGTCGTAGATCATCAGCATCGACATCGTATACCGTTGCCTTCTCCCTCTGGATCTCCCTGCTTGAACGACAGTCCGCATCCGATTCTCCTCTTCCCCCACTATTGCACGCTCGCAAGCATGACACACCGCACTCACCCATCTTGATCGCGGAGACGGAGAAGGATCGAGCAGAGATCATGGGAGCGACCCTCTGGGCCTAAACAACCAAAGGCAAGTCAGCTCAATACCTTATTCCCTCTTTCCTCTTTCCTCTAGTACTTTCGATAAAAAGAAAAGGGACGCACGCCGAGACGGAGGATAGAGGCCATTTTGCGTGTTTTGCGGTGGACGGAAACGGAGTGGTGAGATTGACGAGTAGTAGTTGTTGATGAAGAGAGGTAGAGGTAACGAGGGTTTTGTCAGTGCAGAGCGAAGCAGCGAGAGAGAGATTCGCCAGGGAAGCGGAGAAACGGAATAGCATGCATTCGCGCGCCTACTAACGGGACACTCGGCACTCGGCCGATTTGCATCTCACAGGCATGCGACTTGCGGCCTCTTCTTTTTCGCCCGCCTAATACAATCCGCCCAACCTCCACTTCGCGTCTGCGCTGCTCGATGCTCATGTTCAGCCATGTCCATGTTTGATTTCATCATTACACAATTTGGTCACGTTCACCAAGCGTTTCTGCCTTGCTTAACTTTGTACTCGCGTACAGGCTTTAATAGTACCCAACAATCTTCGACTAGCTTGATCACGTCGGGCCACTGAAATACAGCCGGGATCACGATCTGCAGACGAACGTCGTGAAGCTCCGTTACGATGGGTATCAAAGGTCAGCTTCCATCAAAGCTTCAACTGAGCGGGCCTCAAGCTGACATGCCGATTTGTCGCAGGTCTCACGGCGCTGCTGAGCGAGCATGCACCGAGAGCGATGAAGGATCATGAGATGAAGACTGTCAGCTAGTGTACCGCACTCGAAGCTGAGCGTATAGCTGACGTTCCCGTCCTCGTCTTGTAGCTGTTTGGAAGGAAGGTTGCTATCGACGCTTCAATGTGAGCTTCCGTTCCACCTTCACACAGCACACTCGAGCTTTAATCGACTATGTCTCCCATTTATACTCGTATCCATACTCAGTATACTGACGCCACTCACAGGTCAATCTACCAATTCCTCATTGCTGTGCGACAGCAGGATGGACAGATGTTGATGAATGAGAGTGGTGATGTGACGAGGTAGGTACTAACAATTCATTGCTTTTCAGCCAGAACAACAGCCCTTGTAGCTTGCGCTGATGACAGACCCGTATCAGTCACCTGATGGGATTCTTCTACCGCACGATACGAATGGTCGATCAAGGGATAAAGCCATGTTATATCTTCGACGGTAAACCGCCAGAGCTGAAAGGCGGAGTGGTACGTTTCGGCCCAGCTGCCAGGTTCGACTCATGAAGTACTCAACAGCTGGCTGATGAACGTTCATTGGTATTTAGCTCGCTAAGCGATTTGCAGGGAGAGAGAAGGCTAGGGAAGGCGAGGAGGAGGCGAAAGAGACAGGTAAGTCACCTTGTGAAGTATCTACTAGGTTCACGTAGCTGATACATCACTAGGTACGGCCGAGGATATCGATAAGCTCGCTCGAAGACAGGTCAGAGTGACAAAAGAACATAATGAGGAATGTAAGAAGCTGTTGGGACTCATGGGCATTCCCGTCGTCACCGTGAGCTACTACCAGGCCGTTCATGCCTTTCGCGGAAGCGTTATCGATCATTACTGACGAAGCTTGTGATCAGGCTCCTGGAGAAGCCGAGGCGCAATGCGCGGAACTAGCACGTGCTGGCAAAGTGAGCTGTATTCTTGCCGTTTGTTTGATGTCCAGCTGAACATGTATCCAGGTCTACGCTGCGGGGTCGGAAGACATGGATACCCTTACATTCCATTCACCCATTCTCCTGAGACATTTGACCTTTAGCGAAGCCAAAAAGATGCCTATATCAGAAATCCATTTGGATATCGTCTTGCAAGATCTAGACATGACGATGGATCAGGTGCGTTACTGAGTCGCCAATATAGGTGTCAAATGCTGAGTCCTCCCTCGATTTGTCGGTAGTTCATCGAACTCTGCATCCTGCTCGGATGCGATTACCTGGAACCATGCAAGGGCATTGGACCCAAGACTGCTCTCAAACTGTTACGAGAGCATGGCGGTCTCGCTGGTGTTGTGGACTTCGTGCGAGGCAAGATGGCGGAGAAGGAGAGCGAGAACAAGTCCATTGCTAAGGACTACGACGATGACTCTGATCGAGAGAGCGAAGAGGGAGGAGGAGGGGTCATGTTGGATTCGGACGGCGAGGAGGTGCCTATACAACGCAGTAGTCCGGTCAAGAAGAGCCCCGCGAAGAAGAAGAGAAAAGTCACGAGTGCGGGTATGACCATTCCTGAGTATTGGCCGTGGGAGGAGGCCAAGGAGTTGTTCATCCACCCGGACGTTGTCAAAGGAGATGATTTGGAGGTCAGTACGGTCTCCATTGGGATGAGCATAGACTGATATGCTTGTGCGCAGCTGGATTGGAAAGCGCCTGATGAAGATGGGTTGGTCGAGTTCTTATGTCGAGATAAGGGTTTCAAGTGAGTCCACGCTACATCAAGACCGGGCCTGAATCGTCGCTTACAAAAGCGTGTCATTTGCCTTCATCTTGTCTTTGTTCACTACCGCAGTGAGGAACGTATTCGTGGTGGAGCTGCCAAACTGGCCAAGATGGTCAATGCCAAACAACAAGGTCGTCTCGATGGCTTCTTTACCGTTAAACCAAAACCAAAAGAGGCGGCTTCTGCTGGCGCCACAAAGGCTGGAGCCAAGCGAAAGGCAGAGGAGAAGGGTGCAGCCAAGAAGAAGGGCAAGAAGTGAGGACAGTGCTTGTTGTAGTACATTACTTATGATCAAGGAGGAGTCCAGTGCGTGTTTGCGACATGCATTGTGTGCCGATATGCATCGGGGGAGTCAGTCACTGGCAAGCAGCTGGATCCTCAGACGCTTAGCAATAAAGCAATAACCCGTCCTCCCTGTATTATACGTCAGTCGTGATCGAGCCAGACTGAGCATGCATGAATCAGCAAGAGTGACAGTTTCCCCGGGATGGGGTGAGTAATTACCCGTTCTGGCTAAAATTAATGACGCGCGGGCTTCAATCCGGTTGAATACCGACAAGGGTTTTTACTTTTTTTACTTTTTTAAATGAAAATTATATTTCTGTGCGCCTCCCAGTTTAACAGTAGTGGTGCAGCAGGCTATCAAGTAACGAGTCGAAAATTGGTATCGTCTGTCACGCACACCACTCATATTCCGTATAAAACCAAGCCTCGCTCCAGCTCATTTCAGCATTCAGCATTACAACACCACAAAAAAGGCTGCATAAGACCTTCCTACACTATCACGACAGCATAAAACACAAAAGACAATGTGCCCCCCACCCGACCAGCCCGTCAACGGAAATGGCGTAGAGGAGGAGATGGTAGCCATCGACACTTCCTCCCCCCACATTGCCTCTACACCAGCCAAGAAGGTCGAGGCCAAGACCGCCGACCTGCAACCGCCAGAGGTCGTGAGCCACCAGAAGGGACTGTACGGCCGCCCATCGGATTTCTTGAGCAACACCTCTAACTGGAAGGTGAGCTGAGTCGCCTCGTCTCGTTTCGTCATCATCGTGGGGCTGGCGTGGAAATATAGTGCGAGCAGCTAGCTTCTTCGGGAACAGCGTTCCATAGCGCTCCATAGTCTGGCTGAAGTATGTGGTGGACTATTAGCTGACCCTGCATGTCTTTAGATCATCGAGAGCACATTGCGAGGTATGTCGTGTGACTGTCCATAACACCCGTTTAATCTGCTGCTGATCTGCTTTCCATCGTCTCAGAGGGCGAGCAGTTCGCAAATGCTTTCTTCACCCTCGAGACCAAGATCAAGATCGCTAAGATGTGCGTGCCCTTCGCTCCTGTCTTCTGCATATACCTCTCAAAGACTCCATGCTAAATTACGTCATGATGATAGGCTTGACGAGTTCGGTGTCGAGTACATTGAGCTCACCTCCCCCGCCGCATCGCCCGAGTCAAGAGCGCATTGCGAGGCTATCTGCAAGCTCGGCCTCAAGAACACCAAGATCCTCACCCATATCAGATGTCACATGGACGACGCCAGAATAGCCGTCGAGACCGGTGTGGACGGTGTCGATGTCGTCATTGGTACTTCCTCGTTCCTGAGGGAGCACTCCCACGGCAAGGACATGACTTGGATCACCAAGACGTGAGTCACACGACTGTCAACCGATAAGCAATACTGATGAAAGGATGTCCGCGCAGCGCCATTGAAGTCATCGAGTTCGTCAAGTCCAAGGGCATCGAGATCCGTTTCTCCTCCGAGGACAGTTTCCGATCCGAGCTTGTCGACCTCTTATCCATCTACCGCACTGTCGACAAGATCGGCGTCAACCGTGTCGGTGTCGCTGACACCGTCGGATGCGCCGACTCAAGACAAGTCTACGAGCTCGTCAGGACTTTGCGAGGTGTCGTCAGCTGTGACATCGAGACTCATTTCCACAACGACACTGGTTGTGGTGAGTCTTTGGCTGCCTTGTCAATATCACTTGTGCTGCTCTAACAAGACAATTTCATAGCTATCTCCAACGCATACGCCGCTCTCGAGGCCGGTGCTACCCACATCGACACTTCCGTCGTGAGTAGCGTATCATGCTAAAATGCTCCTTCTCTTGCTTATTCTGCAATGCACACAATCAGCTTGGTATCGGAGAGCGAAACGGTATCACACCTCTTGGTGGTTTGATCGCCCGTATGATGGTCGCCGACCCCGAGTACGTGAAGAGCAAGTACAACCTGCACATGCTCCGAGAGATCGAGAACGTCGTTGCCGAGGCTGTCGAGATCTCCGTGCCTTTGTGAGTGACATGATAATCCTGCGGGGATCAAGTATTAACCGCGGTTGCACGTATAGCAACAACTACATCACCGGTTTCTGCGCTTTCACCCACAAGGCTGGTATCCACGCCAAGGCTATCCTTGCCAACCCTTCAACCTACGAGATCCTCAACCCCGCTGATTTCGGCATGTCCCGATATGTCTCCATCGGGTGAGTTGGAGAAGGTCCCTCCTACCTCTTGAGCCTAAAGCTAATGTCCTGGACAGCCACCGATTGACCGGTTGGAACGCTGTCAAGTCACGAGTGGAGCAGCTCAACTTGGAGATGACCGACGCACAGGTCAAGGACGCCACCGCCAAGATCAAGGAGCTTGCCGATGTCCGCACTCAGTCAATGGAGGACGTCGACATGATCCTTCGTATCTACCACACTGGTATCAAGACCGGTGACCTCAAGCTCGGCCAGTCGAAGGTTCTGGACAAGTTATTGGAGAAGGTGCGTGCTATACTTTCTCAGTGGCTTATCGCTTACATTTCGCGTTTACAGCACATGCCCTCAAGAGATAGCTCTCCTAACGGAAGCGCCAAGAGCGTCAACGGTACCCCTGCCAAGCGAGCAAGGTTGGGCGAGCCCTCCGCTTAAGCGGGCGCACGGTTTTAGGAGGTAGACCGATTCTGTATCCGCATTTAGTCAAGCAGTAATGGAGTCTGGAGTATGTGGAGTATCAATTCAGTTAGGGGGAATAAAAGGTGCATATTTGGTCAGATCAGTGTATCATGTTCATCTCAGTCACTTGTTACTTGTTGCTGCCAATATCGTCGCCACGCAAGCTATGCATTGTTGCCTTTACGCGAACTAGCAGAGGAGCTATGGCTGGTTTCGGGTGTACTCAGAAAGATATTGACAGTATAAAGGTCGTGAGAACTAACATGTGTGCAATCAAGTATAGACAGAGGCTAGAGCGAAGGGCTATAACAGATGGCAGATGGTGCTATAATGTACGCGATAATGCTTATTTGGCCACCTCGCCATCGCTGACAGGCGTAAGAGGGCCGACAACCTGCTGCTGATGCTGCTGCCGGGCCGCTCGGCGCAAAACCTTCTTGCGCTCCCTATTCTTCTGCTCGCGCCAGACGCCCGAGGCCCATATGGGGGCTTGATCAGCAGCGCGCCTTGGGGATTTCTTGTGATGCAGGAGATAACCCTGTAGCGCGGCCATGGAGACGGTGATTTGCACGTCGACGTCGATCTTCATGTTCTGTTCGTCTTCGACTTTGTTTGCCGACAGGTAGTTGGTATCGGTGTTGGCGTTGGCGAGGGTGGATGCGACTGTGTTCGCGTCGCGAGTGAAGATGGCTTGGGAGAATTGAGCGGCAAGACCTTCCAGCTCTCCTTGATCATGGACCGCCTCCTCCTTCTCCTCGCCCTCGCTCTCGACGGGGCCTTGACTCTTCTCGTCCAGTACTTGCACCTGAGCTGCATCGCCATCACCATCGCGAACGCCATGAGCATGAACCGCGGGGAGAGAGAAGAAGTGCAAGAAGAGATCGTGTGCTTGGGCGGGGGTCGCATCGCTGAATGCGACATTGACGTCGAACCGTCCCGGTCGAGCGAGGGCGGGATCAAGTCGCTCCGGGTGGTTCCTATCGTACGTACATCGTACATCGAGATTTTCTTTCATCAGCTACTGCTCGTCTGTTTGTTTCTCTTCCGCCTGTGATACGTGAACCCAAAGCGACTCACGTCGTGGCGAACAAGATACAGTCCTCGCTACTGCTCACTCCGTCCACGGCATTCAACAACCCTGATAAAGTCACGGTGGACCGCGCCAGACCGTATTGGCCAGGATCACCCTCCTTGATCCCGCCCGCGCTGAAGTCGTCATCGTCGTCGTCATCGTCCTCTTCGCCGGCGCTGGAGGCGTTCTTGCCCGCGCGAGGTCGAGGGGGCATCACGCAGTCGCTGATCAGCCAGTCAGTCAGTCAGTCAGTCATTCAGTCATAAACCCAATCAGTAAGTCAGTCACTAGCAATCGGGAATGCTGGCAGAATGGCATGTTATGAACACCCACATGTCCTCGATCAGAAGCATGCTCTGCGGCGGACAGTTTCTGAATGCCTTGTTCAGCTTCCCGTCGTCCATTCCTCTCGCTGCGGGATTGATGATGTAAATATCGAGATGGAGCCGAGACGCGATCGCCGTAGCTGCCATCCAGAGTTTGCGTTAGCAAGACGTCCTTCACTATCAAGCGTGAGTCTTGGCGAGAAATTAGAAGCACCCACCCATTGTAGTCTTGCCTGAACCAGGACTGCCGTGTAGCAAGTATCCTCGCCTGTGCGGGATGCCTAAAGTCGTGTTCAGCGTCAGCGTCAGCGAATGATCGGTCATATTGTGTTGGAGAAGTGTCAGTGCACTGCTGGAGTGGCGAGCAGACAGCAATAGATGTTGGAAAACGGACCCACCCTTGGCACCGTACCAGGCTTTTTCCTCGTCCGAGAGAAAGTTGCGCACGTCTTCGAGCAAGGGCCCCTTGATCTTCTCCGGGACGATGATGGAGGTCCACGATCGAGCGGGTCGTGAGATGGGGTCGTACCAACACCCATTGTATGGTCTGCGTCATGGTGTTAGCGACGCACTGGGTCACAGCGAGATATCGCCACTGCAATACGCGCGAGGGGGTGCCGACTCTCGGCGACATGGCCACTTACGAGACGTTGAAGATGAGGATCTCCTCGTCGGTCTTCTTGAAGAACAAGGCGTGCGCATCGACCAAGAAGTCTTTGATCCCAATAGTCCCCAAGGCGAAGCAGCTGAGTCAATTCACGATGTAAGTCAGCATCCTACTGCTGCAAGTTGTGACGGAGGACAAGTAGCTCTTCGCGCATCAGGCATGAGGTGTTTGATCTGACGTCAAGACGTCAAGATGACAAGATGACAAGCAAACTAGGCAACTCACCAGATCTCGAGGTGATCCTCTTTCTGATCGACAGAGGACCGGGCGAAGCGCTGCGCCTGCCTCGTCACCCAGATGTACGATCCGTTGTGCTTGATACGGATCGACTGGCCTGCATACAAACAATCAGCTACAAAAACCCTGCAGTTCATTCTAGGTATCACGTTTTATGACCACGAGTGAGAGCAAGAAGACGAAGCGCGACTCACCGTTGACAGGCAAGATCTGACCCACGATTTCCCCACCTACAAACGTCGCGTCCTTCCGGGCCACGCTCAGCTCTTCCTGCCGCTTCTTGCTGGAAGTCAGGCGATTCGCGTCGTCCCGCTTCGATACGCGATTGTCGGCCGTGTTCAAGCGGAACGAGCGGATCTGCCATTGCGCATCAGAGGATTGCGCGAGGTAGCTCATGATCCACATGAAGGCTGGGTCTGAGGCCGTGATGTGCGCTGTGGGGAATAGGTCTGCGGGGCAAAGTCTTCGTCAGTCTCCGAGCCAGGTCTATACTGTCTCACGTCGCATTAAGCAGTACGCAAATGACCAAATGCCAGGGTGTATCGTACAAGTGCTCGTGCTCGTGTGGTGTATGATGGCAGCGAAAGCTGCTGTATGGCCAAGCCAAGCACGTACAATCTGTCAACCATAACTGAGCATCAAGGTACAATCGTCGAACAGCAGCGGTCAAAAGGCCAATCAGTACAACGCGGAAAGCGATTGAGAGTAGGTCTTGCGAGGCGTATTGAGAGAGAAGGGGCGTGAGATGGCCCGACAGCAGCGCGGGAATAGCGGCAATCATCGTGGTGTGTCAGTGGATGGGACAAGTCAGTACTGTCTTATAGGACAAGGCGGGGGTGAGTAGGCGGAAGAGAGGGGGTTAGTGAGGGAGTGTTGAAGTAGGATAGAGAGACACTGGCGTTCTTGGCCAGCTTATATAGACCGAAACTACGATTTGGCGAAGCGCTCTTGGTTCTCCAACCTTTCAACCTGATCCCTTGTCCTTTGATGGCCCAAACGCATTGCGTCACTCGATCTCCCTTATGCTCGAGGCGCCGTCTCGTTTGCGAACGCGGAGTGACGTCAGTGTCCAATCCTATGCATGTATAATCGTCTATGGAACAACGTGGTACTGCTTTGGGGGCTTGAAACGACCAGTCTCGACGGGCACGTCGAAGTTGGTGCTGTGATCACGGATAATGGGTATGTCAGCTTGGCCTGAAGACATTTCTGCTTGAACAAACTTACGCGCTTCGGTATCTTCGCAGGTATTTGATGGCGTGCATCTCAATTGGGTCCGGCGTGATGTCCAAGTCGGCCCAGCTCTTCACTGGCTCCCCGTCGATGCCCACACGTCCAGCGATGACGCCGGAACCCCAGCCGCTTGGCACCGAAGCATCGTTGCTCTCCTCGTACGCCTCAACACCCAGGTCGTTGATGAACTTGCGCTCGATCTCATCAGGGTTGGTTGTCGGCCACCAGATGCCTCGGTTGAGAAGTCCAGCGACGAACTTGGCAGCAGCCTTGGGGACGGTGGGCGCTGAGGAAATCGGCTGAAGGGTGATGGACGATACCAGGGACTGAAGAGAGTTGAAGGTGTGGAGTGATGGTCCGGGAAGGACAAAGGTGGAGGCGGTAGAGGTGACGGGAGCGTTGAGCATGACCTCAAGTGCCTCAGCCACGTCCATGACGTGCGCAGGGGTGAGCTTGGTTCTGCCATTGTTGAGCTTGAACAGGATAGGATATTCTGGTGGGGAATTAGCTACATGTCCCATACAGGAGAGCGGTATAACTCACGAGCAAGAGCGTTCAATAGCCAGTCCTCGTAGCCGAACAATTGGGCAGGTCGTACGATGGTAGCCTCGGGGAAAGCGTCTCTCACTGCCCTCTCTCCTGCCCATTTTGAGCGGTAGAAAGCGGAAGTCGAATCAGGGGATGCGTTCAAGTGAGAAACGTGAACCAGACGAGAAACGTTGATGCTGGCTGCAATCTCGGCGATAGACTTGGCAGCTCTACTCGGGGTTAGCTATGCTCAACTGAGTGGATGGACTTCGCTCACTTCACGTTGACGTCGTCGAAAGAATAGTTACTGCAAAGGTATCAGTCGTGTATCCAGCACTGCCAGTCCCTCCCTACTTACCGTGTCTCCCAATCACGGCCGACCAGGTTGTAGACGATGTCCGAGTGCTTGATGCACTCCGCGATCTGATCCGGCTTTCGCGCGTCCCACTCCTACAATGCAGAAACATCAGTACATTACAGTAAAGTCTGATTGCAGCACTGACCATAGGAACGATCTGTCCCAGGTCACCCATGATCTTCAACGGTCTCTTCTCATCTTCATCTCGGTAGGGCACGATAACCTGTGTTCCCTGCCTCGCTAATTTCTGCACAAGGTATCTGCCGAGGAAACCAGTACAACCGAAGACAGTCGCAACATGGCCAGAGACAGCGGAGCGTCCACCTGTAGGAGGGCCCTGCTTGATGATTGGCTTAGTAGGGCGACCGGGTCCGGGAGGAGATGCGATGACGAGGTCGTGCGCGGACTGAGCGAGTCACGTTAGCATATGGCCCTCAGCCTGAGTGAACGTTACGTCTGAATGACTTACACGCTTGCAGATGAGGGGGCCTCGGGATACGGCCTTGGCCCGAAGGACGGGCTCTGAGCGCAGCGTCAGTGTAATTCTCTCGAGTGGTATCCTTAGGTACTCACGAAGCCGCAGGGAAGGCATGATTCGTGGAGATGGAAGGGGGAGTGAGAACACTTGAGAGAAAGACGAGGACGAATGTGCGGTTTGTTGAAATGTAGTGGATGTGGTTGGGTATCTACGGTGCTCAAAGTGCTGCTGGATTGGCTCAACAGCAGTTGCTCATTTGTAAAGTGAGGGGAATTTACAACATCGGAATGTGGCAGCTACAACAAATTGATCCCGTTCTACACGCCAACGAGCCCCGCAATCATGCACCACGTCCTTAAGCACCTCGACTCTACGCCTCACTCTCACCATCTCCGCTTTCATCGCTACTCATCGCAGTACCACCAGACCTTGCACACTCAGTTTATCCCGGACATCGACAGCTACCATACATCATTGATCCGGCATATTCACATATATCTCAAGTGATCGGTCATCTCTTCGTCTCCGACTCCCATTCGCACTCTCCTTCCACGTCTGCATCCGTCAACATGCTCGCTCCAGGTCGGCCGTGGGCGAGCTTGTCTCCGGTACAAGCTCTGGTCGGTGAGTCATCTGCTGTCCATCATTGAAGCTCAGCTAGCTGATAGCTGACGGCGTACAGAGCAAACGTGTGACCCGACACTGCCGTCGTCCAACGACGTCGCCAACATCGAATTGGCCGAGTTGATCAACCGGAAGAAGGCGAATAGGTAAGTAGATATAACGTGTTCGAGTCCGCTAATGCTCCACAGTGCCCGAGAAGCCTGCCACGCTCTTCTAGCCCACATCAATTCCAGAAATCCCAATGAGGCGCTTCTTGCACTCAACGTCCTTGACCACTTGGTCAAGAACTGCGGATACGCCGTCCACCTCCAGATCAGCACCAAAGAGTTTCTTAATGAGCTCGTGCGAAGATTCCCAGAAAGACCTCCTATGGTCACCGGACGAGTCATGGGACGGATTCTTGAGGTGAGCGGTGGATCGGAAGACGTGAGCTGACAGGCAGATGATACATGAGTGGAAGAATACCCTTTGTGTGCATTCCAAGTACAAAGACGATCTCGTGCATATCAGGGATATGCACCGATTATTGAGCTATAAAGGTGAGTTCGGCGTCAAGTGCCAAGCTGATTATCAGGTTATCGCTTCAAATCATTTGACGCCGCTCGAGCAATGGCTAGCGCCAATCCCAATGAGGTGAGTCACTAGTGCTTGATCAGCGCTGACATGCAGAATCTCAAATCGCCAGAAGAGCTCGAGGAAGAGGACAGGGCCGCCAAGAGTGCAGTAAGCGACCGAGTCCCTGCACGATACGTGTGCTGTATACTGACATCTCGCTATAGAAATTGCAAGAGCTCATTCGACGAGGGACACCTCGAGACCTGGCTGCCGCGCAAGAATTGATGAAGCAGCTGGCGGGAGCGGTGAGTCATGGTATCATATACAGTGCTGACCCTTGAAGGAACCCGAGAAAGCGACAGATTATGCCTCACAAACCCTCAACGAGCTTGATAAAGTGCAATCCAAGGCGATTCTGCTGAACGACATGCTGAACAACGCGAAAGAGGGCGAACGGGTGGGACTCGAGGGCGACGTGTACGAACAGGTGGCCACAGCGTGCAAAGGCGCCAGACCAAAGATACAAAAATGGATCGAGGAGGATACGGGAGAGCGAGAAGGCGTTATGGGTGAGCCGAGATCCCAATCCCGGATGGTCATAGTGCTAATCTGGAGCAGACCGGCTACTCCTCTGCAACGACCTCATCAATAACGCGCTAGACAGGTATGAGGCGTGCAAAGCTGGGGACTGGACCAAAGCGCAATCCATCGTCGATGCGTGAGTACCTCAATACTCCATATATCTCTAGAGAGCAGAAACTGAATCATGCCTATCAGAAACAACCCGAACCAGAAAGCTGCCGACCTCATCTCGTTCGACGCATTCGCCGACGACGAAGCGGCCATGTCAGGGGCCGGAGGTCTTTCGCTACCTTCGGACACTACTACACCATCCACTTCTAATCCCGCACTTACATCATCAGGTCTTCCGCTTGATCTGTTCGGCCCCAGTCCTGCTGCATCGCCAAGTCTAGCCAACTCATCTGCACCCTCTGGATCGTCACACCGCGTCGATCCCATGCTATTCTTCCAAAACTCGTCTGCCCCGCAGGCACAACCTGCAACAGGTTCGAACTACTTTCCTGGATCTCAATTCAACGGCATGCAAGCACAACGGCCGAGCGGATTCCAATCGCCACAAACGACACTCTCGCCAACTCCGGCTTATTCGGGTTATACCCTTCCTACCCAGCCATCATCACAGCCCGCTGCCTCTCGGGCCCCGTCCAGAGTACCTACAAACACGCAATCTGGTCAAGGTCAGAAGAAGGATGCATTTGCGGACCTGGTAGATCTTATGAACTGAGCACATTTGTTACGTAGAGTCGGTTGTAGACATTTATGGTAGATATCATGATGATAAGCAGCGGCATTGGGTGACGAATGTTTTTTGGCGCTATTTTCTCGCATTAATCCCGTACCAATGACAACTGTGACTCGTGGTTTTAGTGCCAACTTTTTTCATCTCTCGCTTGAACGACTTCTTATCATTGACCTGACATTCAACCGCACACTCAAGCAATCCATAGCCTAACACCACCCCCCGAGCACCTGCACCACCCCTCTCGCTTTGCCCAGCACTGATAACAACACATCTACAACACGCGCCAGTCGATGCTGTGGACCGAGCGAACTTCTGACGAGTGAGTGCACGTCCAACGGATGGCTGATATGTGGTTGAGGGTTACCGTGTCTGACAACTTTTGCCATTGGGCTGTCGCAGCTACCTTTCCGACCTTGTGTTCACGCTCAATAAGCTCTAAATAGAGCTCGGACGCACAAATATTACTAAATAAATCACCCTCTTCACCATGTCAACCTTCCGAGCAATTTCGCGCGCGGCCGCCGGCCTCAAGCAGTCTTCCGTAGCTATCCCCAAGCGAACCCTCGCTACACCAGCAGCACTCTACACATCCGTGCTCCCCGCCAAGATCCCCGCTGCTCTTCATCTCAAGTCTGGTGAGAGCTACTATGGCGAGAGCTTCGGCAGCGAGTCCTCCAAGTTCGGCGAGACCGTCTTCTCAACCAGTATCACCAGTTGTAAGTGCATTTGCCCTTCATCATATATCAGTGACTAGACACTGATAGACCGCCCAGACACCGACTCAATGACCGACCCTTCGTACTTGGGTCAGATCCTCGTCTTCACCTCTCCCATGATCGGCAACTACGGTGTCCCATCCAACGCTTCCGCCCCAGGCTTCCCTGGCATCCCATACCTCGAGTCCTCAGGGATCCAATGCACCGGCGTTGTCGTCTCCGATGTCGCTCTCAAGTACAGCCATTACAAAGCTGTCGAGAGCTTGCACGAGTGGTGCAAGCGCCACGACGTGCCTGGTCTTACCGGCGTGGACACTCGTGCCATCACCAGTCTGCTCCGTGACCAAGGAACAACTCTTGGCCGCCTTGCCGTCGGCGCTGAGGCCGAGACCCGTCCTCAAGACAGCGAGTACTGGGACCCTTCATCAGAGAACCTCGTCGCTCAAGCATCCGTCCGTCAACCCTACGTGCTCAACGAGAACGGCAAGGGCCCGCGCATCGCAGTCCTCGACTTTGGGTCCAAGGCGAACATCCTCCGATCGCTCGTCAAGCGTGGAGCTGTCGTCACTGTCCTGCCTTGGGACTACGACTTTAACGCGGTCCGTGATCAGTTCGACGGATTGTTCCTCTCCAACGGTCCCGGTGACCCCAAGCAGATCATGGACACCGCCATGAGGGTCCGACAGACTATCAACGAGTGGAACAAACCCGTCTTCGGCATTTGCATGGGCCACCAAATCATCGGTCTCGCCGCTGGTCTCGAAGCATACAGGATGACCTTCGGCAACCGAGGACACAACCAGCCCGTCTTGGCTTTAGCCAGCTCAGGCAGCATCAAAGCTGGTCGTGTCTACGTAACTGTCAGTATATCTATGTTCTTCACCTTTTGCAAAGGGAAATCAGCTGACAAAGCCGTAGTCGCAAAACCATCAATACGCCTTGAAACTCACCGAGGATTTCCCCGAGGGCTGGGCACCATTCTTCATCAACTGTAATGACTCTTCCGTCGAGGGCATCATCTCCACACCAGAGAGCGGCAAGCGTATCTGGGGTGTTCAGTTTCACCCCGAGTCGGCCGGCGGTCCTCTCGATACCATCGAGGTGAGCAGACAATCATCCCCTCAATTTTGATGCATTACTGATCATCGCCGTAGATGTTCACCGACTTTGTCAACGAGTGTGAATTCGGCCGAAATGGTGGCTCCGGCGGCTCCGCTATGATCGCGGATGAAGTCAAGGTCGGCGGTCACGAGGCCAAGGCGGCTGCGCAAATCTCCGCGTCCGCATAGGCGGTCGTAGGGTTTGGATGTGGTCGCAGTAGTTTCTCATTGGTTATTTGTTAACGTTCCAATCAAGCATAATAGATTCGTGTTTGTGCAATATGCAACAGCCTTGCGGCAATGACATGTGTGAACTGTAGCTGATACAGTAAGAACAAGTACAACACGTTGACACAATCTACTCCGTCTCAAGATCTATAGTACTGCTTCTACCAAGCGGTGCCGCGCCGAGTATCCAACCATTCCTGATGTCTCTTCTTGCCCAGCTCTTCCAAGGTCATTTCCTCAGCACCGGGGATACCGTCCATGCCAATGGGGATGCTTCCGCAGCGATTGGTTCTGCCAACAGCAACGCTTGAGACGGCTGGATCGGGCGAGGCTGCGCCGTCGGTGTGATTGCCGTCTGAAGCAGAAGCGTCCACGAGGTCTGGGAGGTTGTTGTACATGTCCTCCTCATCTATTGGCGGAGTGGTACCGGAAGCTGCGGCGCTAGCGTGCGCGCCAAAGAAGTCGGACAGGTTCCGAGTTCGTGATCCGGCCGAAGCGGCAGCGGCCATCAGCTCGGCGTCGTCAGGGATCGCGTATGGGTCAAAGTCGAGTGGAAGAGCATAGGACAGATCGGTAGGTCTGGGAGGTGCGTCGCCCCTGAGATATTCACGTCAGCACTGGTCAAGCTACAGAAGTAGGTGGTAAGACTCACCAGATAGACTCCTCGAGATCGTTGAGGAGTCGCGCCATACCGCCTCCTTCGCCCTTGCTGCCCAGGACATTGGTCGTACTGACATCGCCGTAGATGCCCATACGAAGTGCGGTGCCGAAAGCCCATCCGACCCCTTTACATATCCCCACCACCTCGTCGACATCGCGGATAGCAAAGGTCACCTCGTCCATCCAGAAATGCACATCTTTCGCTGTCGGCGGCGATGCAACGTGTCCCGCGTCTTTGCCGTCCTGCACCGCTGTGATCATGGGACTCTTCCAACCCGGTTCTGCGATTTGTTGTAGGTTGTTCATACGCCGTATCGATGGTGGCATGGGCGACTCGTCCACTCCGATGATCCAAGGACATGCGCGATGAGGATAGGTCGTGCACCATACAGCATCGACGAAGTGTCCCAAAGCCTGTATCAATTCCAGGACAATCGGGCGCACTCGCCGTGATCCCAAGCGCGAAGAGATGTCGACAAAGGGGTTGGGCAATTCTGATATCCGTGGTTGGGTCGAGAGACGTCGTGGTAAAGCCTTTGCCCGCTCTGTCCTCTCCAAAATCTCCTCGTCCACAGCCAGTTCCACATCACGTAACGCTCGCACGGACTCGGTGTTGTAAACCTCCGGAGTGGGTGATCCGAGAGTCGAAGTGAACGTGCCTGGGGACAAGCACAACGCGCTATCTCCGGAGCCCGATCGAAAGGCGTGTGATGGTTGCGTAGGTGAAAATGTTGACAGGGGTGAATTGGAGAAACGTTGTGGTGATGAAGACGATTGTGCCGGCTGAGGAGTTGGTAGAGTCGTAGCTGGACTGGTCCTGCGCGAACGGATCGGAGAAGTCTCGGTGGCCTCGATAGGTTGTTCAACGACCCATTTCTGCTCTTGTCAGTTCAACTCTTAGGTGGATCGACTCACCCTCCACCTGGCCATAGCCAGCTCCTCTTTGCTCTTCCCATCCTGGCCCGAGCCCGACCCAGCCTCTGCCTGCTTCACCGGCACCGCCGTCATCTCAATAACCTCTTTGCCCTTGCGTGATGGAGTTGCGCGGAGTTCTGACATGGTCGGTGCTTTACTGAACAAGGACATTCGCCTCGAATTTGATGGTCCAGCGATGGCGACTGGGACTGCGACTGGAGCTGCATGATCAGAGCCCTCGCTCACGTTCGAGGTTCGCGAGTGGAAGGACGGTTTGGCCACTGGGACCTGGAGCGGTTCCACCGCTTTCGGTGGCGCAATGGCGGTAGGTGAGACGTCTGGCTGGGATATCAATGTGGATTGGGCCTATATACAGACACAGATGCAGCAAACGGGAACAAATTGAATACGAGAGTCAGCGAACATGCTTCACCCAGGACCATGGGGCGGTCTGAGACTGAATAGGTGGTGAATGGGCACTCACGACTTGGACCACGGACATTGTTGACATGCTAAGAGCGCGGTCGCGAAACAGGGCGGTAAATTATTGGAATCTGAATGCGATTATATGGACTGAATTTATGCTGAAGGCATGACCGCTAGACGAGTTGTTGAATATCTGAAGGACTGTACTGTATGTGTGGTCGAGTAGAATCAAGCGAAGAAATAGTCGATAGGATTGCGGGTGATTATAGTGGTATAATGGTTGTGGGTGAAGGATGAAGGAATGACTGGCAGTGTTTTACGGTAACGCAGTCATCGAAGTCATGTCGATCATTTCTCTATTGCTAAGTTCAATTTTACCACAACTCATGGCATAGCGAGTAAGCGCAATGGCTCGTTTGGCCTACGTATGACCCTCCAACGCCGTAGCCGTAATTCATGACACGTACTCGCACCACCAACGACGCTTCGCCGTTGCCCTCAAAGCCGCAAAAGAATACGAATATGGGCGCCCACAGCCATTTCAGCCGTACGCCTTGCCTTGCCTTGCCTTGCCCTACTCGCTTTGGCCTTGCCTCGGAACAATTAATTATCATTATACTCGTACTCGCACAAGCGAGCAGGAGCGCTTCAGAGCTTTGTTTGTCTTCTGGGCCCGAGACAGTCACGCAGCAGGCGCCGCACCGTCGGCGCAGGACGTAGCCAGCAATGAAGCGCACTGCAATCGACGGTAAAGTTTCAGTTGTGAAGAGATCTGCCGAGCGTTCTTTCTGTTTGCCCGCATCATCGTGCAAAATGAGGTGTCACCGGTCTGGGCCACCCCGAGACGCGAATCCCGTTGTACGTTATCTTGCAGGGTTCCCTGAGTCCAGGCGAGCAGGCAGCAGAGCGAGATCACCTATTTTTCCTTTTTGTTGCTGGAGTAGTAACTCGGTGGAGCGCGTACTCGTAATGTACTCGTTCCGGCATAAAAGTGCTCGAGGAGTAGACGTGGCAGACAGATGGCTGACACAAATATGGATCGTCGCAGAGTGATCGGCGGCAACATGCTCAGTTACTCACCCGTGCATGCGCGGGGAACGAGCACGAGGCATGGCGACATAAGTCCGGCGAGCGCAGCATATACGGCATTTGAGAAAGGTGAGCTGTGGACGCCAAATGACGCCTGAGCTCGTTTGTTGTTGGAATATCCGAGCGACATGCTTCTTCCGACCACAAGTAGCTGAATTGTCTACCGGACGCTTTGTCAGCTGTTCCTAGCATACGGAGCTCCCAGCTGGATTGAACGACTATATGCCTTCTTCGGTGTACGGTGACTGCTCGTCGGTCTGACATCCATTACTTCCGCGACACATGCTCATTTGTTCCATGTCGATGCTCTGTCTGCTTTAGGCTATATGCCAGTATCTGAGATCTCTGCACTCTGCTCCTCGGACCTATCTTAGCATGGAGGCTGGGAGCGACTTGAAAGATGTCGAGCTTGGGGGAGACATATGTACAAAGATCGCTTACTAGCAAGCCGTAATAGTATGGGGAAACGCATCGTGACGCTTTGGGCAAGAAGCATGTTTATGTGTTAACATGTCGACACATGTGGTATGCATGCTCATTCAGGTACGCAGCGGTTCCAACGGATGTCTACTGCTGATTGCGCGCCGCACGACCTACACCTATGACTCGCCCACGTCCAGCCAGACGCCAATGTCCGCGACTCCCACGCCTTTAAGGGGTATGTAACCCGCTTCCAACCGAATACCTCTCGCACGACAAGCCATCTCCAAATCTCGTAAAATCGCTTCGGCAGCAGCGCGCGTTGACCACGTTGCCCAATGTGTGAGGAAGGTTCGACTGCTTCGCATGACGAGGTGAGCCTCTACTGCATCGCGTGCCGAAGAGTGGATGGCGGACACGAGGCGTCCGCATCGTTTTTTGCACGAGGTAGGAAGAAGGGAAGAGAGGTAGGATGGAACAGAGTCGTGTGCTATTGCCACGGGCAAAAGGCACAGAGATGGCGTCCCGTACTTGTCGGCGAACTCTGTATGCAGAGTATCACAGCCATATCAGCTCTTCCAACCATGACCAGCTGTATTCAGGCTACAGAGTACGGCGCACCTTTGACCATTGGGCTCATAGTTCCACCCTGCTCCGAGCGATAGCCGGTATCTCCACCGAAGAAGCAGGACCATAACGAGCCATCTGGCAGAAGGTGTTCGAGCCACCACGACGCCCCACGCTTCGCGCTGCTACCGAACAACCCTCGACCAGGATATTGTGGTTGCTGCGCTGGCGTACACGTCAGACGCAATGGGGTGCTGTTAAGCAGACTCCATTGCGCAGCTGAAGTAGAGAGGGGTTTCTCGTCGAGAACGAGCTGGTCTTTCCTGAAAGGTATTTTAATTTGACGTTCGTCCCAGCTGCCGAACTCGCGAATGATGTCGCGCGGGATCCCGAAGTTGTTCAGGACCTCTTTCAGACCCGCGAGTACGGCGTAGTTGACCGTGTCTCGATGATATCGCTCGATATCCTGCATTATCCTCTTATCGAGATGATCATCTGTCTTATCAGTCACAAGTAGCTCGCACGGAGACTCACAGTGATCATGGGAGATGACGACGAGATGGATAGGCGGGAGATCTTCGACTCTGCACGGTGGCGGAAGACGCCTTTCGGGACCAAAAAGTGAGAATGGCGAACAGCCAGACGAGAAGACTGGATCGATTAGGATACTTAGCATCTCCAGCTGTCCTCGCGGTGTTAGCCGGGGAAGCTGGAGCAGGACACTCGCATGGCCTAACCACATCATCCTCGGTCTCTTGCTGATTGGTTCAGAGTGAAATCCCGCCACTCGGGTGATCGGCGTCCAGCTTTGAACACCTTGATTATCGTCAGCTGCATTGCCACAGCGAAGAGACATGGAGGAGAGGAGAGTCTTAAGGGAAGGTGGCTCGTTCGAGTCCTCCAGCTTTGAGTACGACATGTTTGTTTGATGCGATGTAACGTCATAGTCTCATTAGTGGATGATGACAATAGGTATAGATATATGACAGGCGTTGACGAGGTGAATCAAAGATGACCATCCTTTCACCGCTCTGAAGCGAGCGAAGGGATCTAAGGTAAAGGGAAAGAGCGTGTATGATGCATGTACATGGCAGCGTTGACTGGCTTGCGAGGCGCTCATGGATAATCGAGTTCACACCTTTCTGCCTGCTTTGTTGAGACTGCCATGGAGAGAATAGGCAAAAGGTGGAGAACTCGTTGCGATAATGCGGTAGTATTGGCGCCACTCTCAGGTGAGGGACAGGGGATGGTCAACCTCCACCATCAAGCTCCATCCTCCCATCCTCCCATCCTCCCATCTACCATTCTGCAAAAAGACCACTTCTACTCCCACTCTACACTCTCCACATACCGTCAATATCACGTCTAGCAAGCATATAATACACTTGGACCATGTCGGCATCAACATCAGGGAGCAAGCCGGTCCGACCGCCGTACAAGCTACAAGTAGCACAGAGCAAAGACGAGATTGAGGCTTGTTACGATATTCGTATAGAGGGCGAGTAACAGTACGAGCACGAGTGAGTTACGTTGTGAACAAGTCACTGATGCGTATATGATATATGCAGTTTTCTCCGTCGAGCAGGTATGTTGGGATTCCAGGATATAGCTGATCAATATAGGGCTTTCCTCTCGACACTGAGATCGACGAGTGAGCGATGCACAACCACTGGCACTGAGATCTGAGCTGATATATCGCTGCTAGACACGATCCCACAGCAATACATTTCCTCCTGACCACTCCCATCAGCTCCCCACCGCCCGACTCCACTGCATCCCTACCCCCAGCCCAAAGCCCTACTGAAACAACTGATAAAGCGATCGGTACTATCCGGTTCGTACCTGAGTTGGGCAAGTTGACCCGGTTAGCGGTGGACAAGGACTATCGCACTTTTGGGTTTGGCAAGCTTCTCGTCGAGGAGATGGAGAAGTACGTGCAAGAGAGTGCCGCAGCGGGCAAGTTGGACAACCTGGTCAAAGAAGTAGTTGGGCGGAAAGTCGTCCCGATCAAATGTCATTCTCAGGTGAGCAGCACCCCCGTGGTGCTACCATTACGTCTCGAAGCGCTAACAAGAGTGACATCATGTCAGATCCCGGTGAAGCCCTTCTACGCCAGACTTGGCTATGTTGAACAAGGACCAGAGTTCGACGAGGACGGAGGTGAGTCGGCAGTGCTTTCGAAGTATACCGTACTGATCCTCGCCCTCAGCCCCTCATCAAAAGATGATCCACGAAATCACGATATCATAGATTGCTCTAATGCACAAATGTATAAGAGTGATAGATACATGAGAGTTTAAATTCCACTACCGCTCAACCGCTTACTTCCTTGACATTTTGTCCTTCTTTGCAGCGGCTTCCTTCGCTGCCTCTGTGATTGTGTGATATGGTCAGCGCCACGGTCTAGTCTTCCTTCATCGCGATGTCTACCACTTACCGTCAGCCTCTGCCTGCCTTTGAGCAGCCGCCTGCTCTCGCCTTCGTCGCACTTCTTGCAGTCGAGCGAGATCCGTCTTGGCCTCCTCAGTCTTGCCTATAACGAGGATAGGGATGAGCTATGCACTTATCAGAAAAAGGCAGCGCAACGCACCTTGCTCATGCAGCTTCTTGTATCGATCAGCCGCCGCCTTCTTGTCCGCAGCTTCGCTGAAAGACGTTTCGAGTCAGCGGTTGTAAGTGATAACGAGAGGTGATATGACTCACCGTTCTTTTCTGGACAGCTCTGGAGCAGCAGCAGGCTTAGGCTTGGCCTTTGCCTTGCCCTTCACTGGCGCAGCGGGGATCCCATCTTCGCTCTCCTCATCACTCTCGCTGCCTGATGGTTCTTGGATCTGCACCTTTTTCTGCGCTTGAGCCTTCTTCAACGCTTTCCTCTCCGCGCGACTCATCTCCTCTTCGTCGCCATCTGCACCGCCAATAGCGACAGTGTTGCCGAGCTTGAGGTTCAGTGCCGCCATCTCAGGGGCAAGCTTCTCATTCTCAATGGCCGCGGCGTCTTCGTCGTCCGATTCTTCCTCCGAGGATTCTTCTTCCGACGACTCGGACTCGGACTTTTGGAATCGCGGATCAAGATCACGAGAGAAGTGTCGACCGCCTCCACGAGAGACCTTGAACTTGCTAAGTAAATCAGAACACTTGCTGGTCAGTCCAGTACACCAGACGAGAAGCACCGTGGCAAGAATCACGCGAACGAGCACAGACTCACCCTCGACCTCGAGAAGAAACAGCGCCGCCACGAGCCATATTGGAAGCGTTCGATTAGTCCGTACTTTGGGTGTCTGTATATAGAGTGCAATGGGGTTTCGCAGGCAACAAAATCTGCGAGATTGGATCGATCAAGCAAGGGTTAAAGGAACAAAGGAGATGATCGAGTCCATCAAAGATAGCGAATGGAAGCAGGAGCTTTTCATTCACATCACGCAACTGAGATCACGTGACATGTTTTCACTGTATCTGATATTTGTGTTTACCCATTCATCACTATTTCAACGATTGAAAAGCAACATACAGGACAACGAGTCAGCGAGGTCAGCCGATGAGCCGTGAAGTCTGGCTCCCAACATGTCCTCTGCAGGTTCCGAGATAGAGTACAATGAAGAGGAGGCGGTACCCACGTCGTCCGGTCCACCTCCTCCAGTATCTCGCTCACAATACGCGGCTTACTCTGCGATCCTGCACGACCTCGACTTGGATCATCAGTATGACCTGGCGAAAACTCTCATCAATGAGTCGGGACGTGAGCTCGATGAAAGTGCGGATGGTGGAGAGGATGACGAGCTGCTCAACGACGCTGCTTCGTCGACTACGCCCAGTTCTGGACCGCGCAGGGTGGATGGACCAAGTTTCGCACCCACCTATCAAGATGCGGCAGTATCGCTAGCGCTCTCGCGCAAACGAAAGCGGATCCGCGAGAGTAAAGAGCGCTCCTCTACGAAATGGCCTCTGTCCATAGCCGAGATGCCCGCTGCTCCTGCTACCCTCGACGAAGCTCTGATGGCGTTCACTTCGTCTTATATCCGATCCCACCGGTTGGCTCTACGCGGCTCCGCGACGAAGCCAGAAGACATCGACGAGTTCCCCGTGGTGCCCGATGACTTTATCGCTTCACTCAAGAATTCGATAGAAACGGTTCTTGTCTGCCTGGCCAATACAAGACCTGTGGAAGTGAAGCAGAAGAGAAAGAGCATGGCGCCAATGGATTGGAATAGTGTCTTGGCGGCAGCTTCGCTAGGATCCATCTCGCAAAAGTGAGCATCTCAATCTACGGGCTTCGCTGACTTGCAGCGATCTCTTGGCTGCTAGCTCACGACTTCGCGCAATCTATCGACCTCTGGAGGCAGACAGTACGTTCGACATGAAATGCAAGTGACGAGATCCTGATCGTCTCTTAGTACTCCTGCACCGTCTCAATGTCATGAATCAGACTCAGCGACCAATGAATACCGGCGAATCGTTCTATGCTTCGCTCATACCCAAGCAAGACCGGTTGGTCCGACTACATCAGTCGAAGACCGGTGAGTGATAATCCTTCGCGACGGGTTCTCTACTGACATTCCCAACAGAAATAGCTGATCGCGACGAGAGACGCCGGGATCGAGAGACCAAGCAAAAGACGAAAGATACCTCGAAAGCGCTCAAGAAGCGGCGAAAACGCACTTGGCGATAAACTCGTTGCATAACGACTTGATTATCGCCATATAGTACAAACGAAGTATACGACGAACCGGGTATCCTGTGGGGTGTATACAACTACGAACCAATGCTACACTGCTATCAAAAGGGGTATCAAGCTCAACCTCAGGACTTGCGCCGCTTCGACCACTCTCCGAGGAGACGCCCCTCCGCTTCGAACGCCAAAACCTCCTTCCAGAAGCCGATGCCAATACTTTGCCCCACCCGCTTCGCTGCGAGGCGCTGAGCAGTGCGCCGGATCTGGTCTTCATCCAAAGGCGGCTCATCATTCCCCGACTCATCAACGACCATCTTGTCCTTGCCTTTCCTTTTCCGCCTGCGCGCCGCTCTGTCCGCGTCTTGTTGCCGCTTAGCCGGTATGTCGGCCGGCACGACGAGTCGAGGTCGACCCGGTCCAACTGCTCGTTTCCTGATAGTAAACGATTGAGCCCCATTGCCAGGATTGTCCGACGCGGATGGAATCACTCTGTTGCCACCTGCGTCTCGCTCTGGTAGGACAGCCGGCTCTTCGTCATATGTCCTGTTGGCCGGGAAGATGCTACTTGACGCGCCGAGCAAGTAGCTCACTACAGGTTCGCCGCAAACGGGTACAAACGGTGTATCCTCGTTGTAATCAGGCAAGATCGGATACTGGAGAGACTCCAAAGCTGGCACGCGACTCTCAGGAAAGCCAAAAGTCGTCGGAGGGAACACAGAGGTGTTCCGACGATACCGTGACACTTCGGCATAACTCAACAGATATGACGGTACGTCGGAGTCGGGAAGAGGCGGTGGCGGTCGCGGTTGTGCCAAGCGTTGCGGTGTACTCGGATGAGGTAGTAGCTTGTCCCTGCTCCACGGCCGAGGGTGACTTGTCTCGTCCTGGTAGTGTTCAATGACAGTTTGTGTAGATCGTATGCGTTGATCATGACAAGCTATGTATGCAGTTTCAGCCGGTTTACTCTATTGCTGGTCAGATGCATTCACCTTTAAATGGGCAATATGACATCGCTTTGGGGTCGAGGTGAGCAGATTTGACATGTTCTTCCAGCTCGAAGGCGGATTCGAATCCGCCAATTTGGCATCTTGCCCATGCGCAAGTCAGCAGAGTGGATACTTGTCGCTCGGACCTATGATTGGCGCTTGACAGCTGCTGGGCTGCATGCTCGATATGAAGATGCACATGCTGTGGAACCACGGATGTCAAATGTCAATACTTTGGACTGAAGTATGCATGCGCATGCATGCATGATCTGCTTGGCGCATGCTACTCACGCGACAAAGTAGATTGTGGCTCGCCAAATGAGCAGAACAAGGTACAGGCGACCTCCACCGACATGGTGATTCGCGCAATACCTCGCTGGCGATTTCTTGAACTTGGCTCAAATTTAGTTCTGGCTGCTTGAGTGCTGTGCTGGATGCATCACTGGTCTGCTTGAGGTGTGCAGAGAGGTGGTTCTGGTTGTCGAATGTTTTGCGCAAGTCGTCCGCTATTCGCTCGAATGTCATTGAGATTGAGCCTGAGGGGCCGGCGGTGGGGACGGCCATGTATTCTCGGCGAGGAGCGTCGGACGTTACTATGTCCGCGTAGACGTTCGCGCGTGGTAGACTAGTCGAAAAGGAGGATCCGACATGTGGGTGAGAAAAAAATGAGACATCCCCGTCCATTGTCGCCAACATGGGCGAATCGAACGGGATCGACGGGAATAAGTTGGTGGAAAGCAATTGAGCAATTATGCGGCGGACACGGCGATGCACGCCGAGACTAGCAAAGCAGATGTGTGTGAGAGTCGTGACTGTGTCGGAAAAGGAAACGAGAACGGAAAGAGCGACGAGAGGAAATGATCAAATGGTATTCAAGACATGATCATATCCTATTTTGATAATACAATCAATCATTCAATCATTCCCATCCACCACGAGGCTCCGGCTCGGCTGCAATACGTCAACTTGCCTATTCGGGTAAATCACGACACCAGCTAAAGGGGACAGCAGCCACATCAACAACACAAAGTCCTCTTCATGCATCATTGTTCATCACCAAGCAACATATGCTGTCATAGTCAATGCAGAGGTGCAACGTTTACTATATCGTTCGAGGCGTTAGAAAACTGGCGCATCCTTCAAAAACACCCTCCCTTCCTCTGCGAGCACCCATCGAGCAACGCTGTTGGCCGCAGCGACTACCGCCGCTTTGGAAAGTTGAGGGGACACAGCGAGGTATAGCTCGAAAGGCTTGGTGATCTGCGACAAAGCGTACATTCAGCGACCAGTCAATATCGCAAACGATTGCACGCTACATACCCATGCTAAGCACGCTTCTTGCTCAGTACGCAAGTAGACCAACTTGAGGGGAGACGACTGTCCGGACTTCGCATGAATAGCGTCATACAGAGTTTGGTACAATGTCAGAAGCCTACACCGTTAGCACTAGCACGGGCATTGCAGGACGTACCGTTTCTGATCAGCGCTGTCCTGCTCATACGGGCTATCCCATTGGGGCTGAGTGATCTGCACGTGCTGTCTGGACTTGTATATGAAGTGTCGCAAGCCCGGACAACCCAGTGCAGCTATTGACATGTTAGTCAAGCCGTTTCCAAATAGCCGACTGATCACTCACAAACTGCGTACGGATGTGACGAGATCGAGTCTCGTATCTTTACCAGCGTCCTATCGTGCTCAAGTTTCTGTGGAACCTTCACGTCAATCACGCAAGGAGTAACTCGACAAAAGACTTACCTCGAGCACCAGCTGTTTCCAAGCTCTGAGATCTTCGAATGCCTCTCTGTCCGCACTGACGAAGACTAGACCAACGTCTTCTATAACATAGCTGACGTATGCGTGCACAAAGCCAGCTGGATTGAACTTTGGGAAACATATTGGCAACCACGTCTCGGATGACCGCAGTGTCGCAGAGGTGTTGAGCGTGTTGAGCAGAAGATGGAGATCTGCGTGTTGTCTCAGCTCAACGAATGGACCGCTATAAGATGCTCACCTGATGGGTGTATTGAGTGTTTCCGCGGTCGAAGCAGGGTTACGATATGTCCGCCAGCTACAAGAAGGACATATAGTAGATCCTGGTATGTATTAGCGATGCTCTCTAGCCGCAGAACCCACCTTGAATTTGGAAGGAGGCATCAACGCCGCGGCTGCCGTGTCTCGTACCGCGGGCGCCATCCTCAGAGGTTGTAGAGTTGACGTGAGGAAGCTAAAGTCGTATTGACAGCGTGCTATGAGACTGTGTAGGAACGATTCGGTGCCTATCAAGCTCATGTCAGCGAGCGCAACTTATGCGCGAAAAGGAGAAGGAGCTCACCATCAAGCAACCGGGTCAAGTCAAAGTTGCTCCGCCGTTGAAAGACTCTTGCTAGCTGGGTGGACGATACCACTGATAAGATCTGTAAATGTATGTATTCGAGATGCGAACGCAACTGACGGTCTGTAAGCTATGATCGGATTGTTGCTCGCTTGACAAGTACTCACGACGTGTTCTGGCTCTCCCCAGTCACTGATGCAGAAGAGGTACAGAGGGTTTTTCAGCACGAATGCAATCTTCGTGGGCCCTTTAATAATACACCTGTCTGCTTATCAGTAACGCTGATACAGGAGAAGGAGAGGGCGACCCACCGTACTCGATCATCCTCTTCGGCAAAGATCGATATGAGTGCTTGTGCTATTCCCATCAGGTTGGTGATATCGTCTTCTCCCGAACCATCGTGCCTGTAATTACAGAGTCAGAAGTGGTTTTCTTCAGTAAGCATTCGACTCACGACCAGAAGACGGGTTTGCCAGCGTTCGTAAGTACATAGTAACGCCGCGTGGTGTATGATGAAGCTGATGATCAGCGTCTACGCTTCAATCATTAAGCTTACTGGAAGGTGTTGGTAGGGTGTGCGGATTCACTATATCGATAGATCAGCTAGTTGACACGTCGAGTGCTAAAGGTACCCACACGATAGCGCAGACGTCGCCGTCGTACTGCGCGTCAACGTAGCTCGCCCTTCTTCTCCCACGGTACTTCTCCGTACTAGAGCCCTCAGACCTCTTCTCGCATCTCCCGTGACCACCGCCATCTCCCCGCCTACATCTCCCGACTGGACTTCGAGTGCAGGTACAGCCCTTTCTTTTCCCTTGCGCGACGAAGCGACCGAGGGGGTCACGCTCCCATTGCCTTCACTTCCGCTTGAACGACTACTTTTGGCGACAGAAGCATCGGTATCGCGGGCCGCAGGCGTGGGCGTCGAGTAGCCAGACGGTATGGTAGTGGTAGTAGATGGTACCACTCCTTCGTCGTATATCGAGCTCGTGCGACTCGACGAGGCAGTCGCTGCTCGAGCTCGCAATGCGGGGCTGGACGGGCTCGCGTTCAGAAAAGCCACGGAAGATAACCTTGTCGGTGTCCCAGATCGCGAAGCATGGCTGGATGTTCGCTTAAAGCTTTCAGCATTCGGTCGACTTGGCCCGCCCGCGTCGAGTGGTTGCGGCGCTGCTACGTTGATTGTTGGCTCGTCGGTGGACGGCAACACAGCGGGGGGCGAGGATTGCTCGTTGTCTATGACGTCCATCATCGCTAATGTATGTATCATCGCTGTCTACAAGCAAAGAGACGAACAAGAATGTTACTGGTAGGCGCTGCTCCTACTGCTAGGTTGAAATCAAGAGAACGACAAAAGTGGAGGTTTATTTCAGACTCGCATTGTTTTCATAATCCATTTCATGGCTTCTTGGGGTATGGACAATGCATGTTTTGTGATAGACCAGAGTATGATGCCAGCCGCCCGCTCATGCTTCCTGCCCCGCTATCAATCTCTCGCTCTTCAAGGTCGCTGTATGCACATCTAGTCAGCGAACGCAAGCCGCACGGGATCATCCAGTACTTACCGCCCGGCATCGCTTCGAAGCCTGTGCCAAACTCGCAGTCTTTGATCTGAGCTTTCTCGCCTATACGTCCATTGGAGCAGATAATACTGTTCTCGATACGGGCACTGCTAGGATCAGCTTTTGTGACTCAATTCACACTCACTTTTCTTCCACGGTAACAAAGTCCCAGAGGATGCTACCGGTGATTTTGGCCCCTCTGCCTATCACGCAGTGTCGTCCGATGACGCACTTTTTGATGCTCGCCCTCTCACCCACGCGCGTGCCTTCACCGACCAGACTGTCAGGCGAGATCTGTGCCGAAGGCGAGATGGCTGGCGCTGTGCCCGACGAGTCATCGTTGTTGATAGATGACTGAGTTGGCCGAGACTGGTTTCCAGCTGGTGGCCTTCCGGAAGTCGCGCTCGAAAGTTGCCGCAAGAACCGCCGGTTCAGTTCCCAATAGCCAGCTAAGCTGTTCGCTCGTATCAAGAAGTCTGGCTCGGCAGGCGTTTTGTTCTTGTCAACCTGCTTGCCGCGAGTAGGCACTGGGGCCGCGATCGGCTCTGGGGCAGTGACGATCACTTGGCAGACCCATCTGTCATGTCGTTTATGCGAACGGTTATGACGGCTCGCGTCCGCATCGTCGGCTAAGCGCTGAGCCAGCGACGGGCTGTGCTCGCTGCCCACTGGCGAAGGCGACCCTGCAACCGAGTAAGGAGTATGCTCAGATCGCGGAGACAGATTTGGCGATAAGTCCAGAAGAGCTGATGATGATGGACCCGATGTGGTTGATCGGGCGAGCGCTTCGGCGAACGGATCGTGACGAGGGGGATTCAAGACTACATCGCCTCAGTATGATAGTTCTGCATTTGTGAGCTGCAACGGGATACTCACTTGGCGCCCAGCGTTCTCCGAGACCTCTTTGCCATCCGCCCTTGATAAGCCATGGAACTACCTGCTCTCGTATGCTGTCCAGATCTTTAGACCGCCGCGTCATCAGAAGATCCAATACGGTGCGGCGGAAAACGTAAACATGAGCATCTAGGAGTCGCGTCGAAAGAGATAGGGTGGGATGGCTGAGTGCGGTTGCGTCAGCTGGACAGTCGTTGCTCAATCGACTTCTTCACTTACGATGTCAGCAACGAAGTGCGTATTTCGAGGTCATCTTCCAGGCCTTCCAGCGGCTGGACGAGAAGGATCTCGCTGGTCGTGCGGTCGGTAGCCACAAGAACCTTCTCTTCGCCTAGATACTGTCAGCATAGCTCGAACCATTTGGTCGGCTTACCATCTTTGACCGCTTCCAACGGTTCGTAGAACACGGAAGTCAAGACCGCATTAGGATTTGAGCGATGTCGATCAAGGATCGAAGCCAGAGACAGGGAAGCAGGCGGTGACAGATCGCAGGGCAGAAGGATGAAGTCGCTCTGCAACGTATCAATTCGGTCATTCTTTAGGGTCGACTCACTTTGATAGAATGTCTGAAACGCCTGAGCAGCCTCGCTGTACCGTCCCGTTGACCGAGCGCCGCGTCGCCTGCTAACGGCCCCTCGCTCTGCTCATCATCGTCGTCCTTCTCGCCATCTGACATCCTCTTGATATCCAGTCGCGTGCGAGGATGAGTGGACAGCGAGTAATGCTCGGAGATGTGATCTGCGACCTGGCTATGGAAAGTGTTCGGCACAATGACCAGGATATCTGTCCCGTCTCGAATCAGCATACTCATCAACCAGGTAGGCACAGTCACTCACCCCTTATGCCTGACGCAAGGACCCAGTCGAGTACGGTGTTGATAATTGGGACGTTACCGACTGGCACAAGTGCTTTCGAAATGACATTGGTCCCTTGGTTGAAGGGATACAAGCTGAAGGCCTGATCAGTGATTTGTCCTTGGACGAGCAGCTCGCTAAATACCCACTTCTCGCCATAGCCTACCAGGATCACAGCCATGAAGTCCTGCGTCTCCACCGCGCGGCGCTTGGAGACTCTGGACGAGCTGCTGAACATGACGTTTGAGCTCATGATGGGTCTATCAGCCGGTAATGCAACGCAAACGTTGATGTGCGAAGGAAGTCAAGTTGACATGAACCGAGTCAAAAAAGGCTGCTTTGTAGAAATCATCTTTTGTTCGCGTGGGGCACCGATTCACTTCATCTGTACTCGACTAAGACTGCAAACCTGGTCCATCTTCTACTCTGCCATTAAGCCATTGAGCGGTGAGGACAAGGTGGACGCATGGCAGGCATGGTAGTTTTGCACGAACGGCACCATGCAGGTTTGCGAAGCAATGCATAGCAACACAAAAGAAGATAAAGTGAGGTCTGCCACAGGGGCAAACTTCTATTGTTACACTACTACAACAACAATACCCACGACCGTCAACAAACAAATATTGGTGCACTAAGCAATCGATATGTACATTCTGCAAAGGAGCAGCAAAGTCAGCATTGAGTACTATGCTTGGTGACGAAGTCGTAATGCAAGCGAGACCAGTATGATTCAGAAAGCGATGGATATCACCAATTCCGCCTCCCCGCCTGCTTTTTGTACACTGAGGCGTTTAGCGCGAACGCTCGGGATTTGGATCTGTCCGCCCATCGAAAGATATCGTCATAAAGAGATGAAGAGAGTGTACAAAAAGTATCGAAGGTAGAAAGGCATGAAATGGTGACAGCACTCACAGTTATAGGCGATATACCATATTGAAGACGAGAATATTCTCCAACGGAAAGTCTGGATCTTCAAGCGTCAGCTCAGACCCTTTCATCTGATCGTATATGATGAAGTGGGGTAGATATGGAACGCTCAGTCAAGGCTGAAAATGTCTCGCCAATCACGACGTATCGTCGGCGAATGAGGTAAAGTATGGTTGTGTGTTGTATCTTCACAGCGTTCCAAGAAGTGTAGGTGTTTGGAAATGGAGGATGGAGGATGAACTCACCAGTACGTATATACAATGTCGGAGCACATCGAGCCGCTAATGAAATAGAAAAGTAAACAGGACAGAAAGATACCTGAGAGCAAGAGTCAGCGATCATGTTCTCGGACCACGCCTCGAGTATACAGCCGGAGAGTATGAAAGATTCAGGTCATGTGTAAAAGAAGTCCTCAGGCCATCCGGTCCTACCCGGTGCACGACTCATCCGCCCCGGTCAAACCTAGCAAAGAGGTTCGAGCCAGAGCAGAAGAGTCTTTAGGAGTTGGATTGTTATATAGATCATCCGGAGTAGATAGAGGAAAAGACAGCGAGCGAGAACAAGTTGGAGCTGGGTGTGTGGGGTACGACATTTTGTCTGGAGCAGAAGATTGACTCACATTATAGAGACATGATAAGCTGCTGCTGTCTGAACAGATTCAAGTACGATCAAACAGAGATGAAGAAGAGCGAGAATCGCAACTATCGAAGGAAGAGGTTTTTGTGAAGTTTGGTGTTAATAGGACATTTGCCATGACGTGGACATTCATCCATTTGATAGTAGAGGAAAATAGGTAATACGTAATAATTCGGCTCAGCTGCCAGTTATGTCATTCTCAAGGTGAGCCAGAGCAAAAAGAGTATTTCTACTGCATGTTAGCTCTTGCATCCTTCTCTTCCTAACAACTGCTGTCTGTCTGGCATAAAACCAAAGCTTCCTCTTGCTTTCGTTTCCGACACACTCGCCCAAAATGTCGAGGAAAGGTGTACCTACCACTTTCGCAAGCCGAGGCATGTATGACATCCTCGGCGAAGATGACGTCGACGTGGAAGAAGTTGAGAGCGAGGATGAGCCCGTCGTGGAAGCGGTCCAAACCTCGTGAGTGCTTGCAGCCCTTTTTAATGTAACTACTCGCTGAACGACCTTACTGGCTCTGCTACCACCAGCGATCCGTCTGCAGAGACCTCGGCTGCTCCCTTGAGCAAATCAGCCCGCAAGCGACTCGCTAGACTGGCTGCCAAGTCGTCCGAGACGGCAGCTTTCGCAACCAAAACTGTGAAAGAGACCGCTGCGACAATAGCTGAAGCAATTCCTGCCAACACGGAAGAACTCAAAAAGTCTGTATCAGACGTTGCGGCCGCCTTGCCCTCCTCTTCAGACATCACGAAGGCAATGGGAGTAGACCAGCTAGACCTTTCGGCTCCTTTGAGCACCGAATCCATTCCACCGCTCTCCAACGGGAACGGACATGCCAAGGAGCAGCCTGCTACGTCAGAGCTGGCAGTCCCTAAAGTCAACGGCCACGCATCTGTCACTCCCGAAAGCACTCAATCAACGGCGGCGCCAGCCGACACATCGTCAAAAGCTGATGCTACTAGCAAAGCCAAACCTCCTTCTTCGAGCTTTGCACCCTCGCTGCCGTCGTCTCTCCCTGAGCCTACGGGTAAAAACCTCCCTGCTAATCGCAAGCGCAAGCAGCCACAAGACTTCCAACCTTCTGGTCCCGGCAACACGCTGTCAGCATCCAGCCCAAACAAGAACGGGGTCAAATTCGAGGATGGCGTTGCGCCTGGTGAGGGTCTGGAGGGCGAGAAGATCATTACTCCCAAAAAGCAACCTTTGTTCGTCATCAAGAAAGATAGGAACGTCATCGAGCGAACTGTCTGGACTTTCATTATGATTGGAGGCTTTGTTGGTAAGTACTTGTTGCGTATCTCACAGGATCTAGCTGACTCGGAGATTCAGCCCTCTTGTGCCTCGGCCCACCTTATATGATACTCCTCGTCATGCTTTGCCAGGCTCTTGTTTACAAGGAAGTCACAGCGTTGTTTGACCTTCGCGATCGTGAGCATTTTCTTTTGTGGTGCATCACTTAGTGCTCACGGCGCTCTGCAGACGGAGGGAACCAGGAAACCAGCCCTACCGGGGAGAACGGCGATCGATGGAGCAAGACCTTGAATTGGTGAGTATGTCAGACCACTCTTTGTGACGAAAAACTGATTGTCGATTTGCAGGTATTTCTTCGTCGTGGTCAACTACCTGTTGTACGGAGAATCGATAATATACTACTTCAAGCATATCGTTTTCGTCGACGCATACTTCATCCCCTTCGCGCGCAATCACCGATTTATTAGCTTCATGCTCTACGTTGTCGGTGAGTGCTGGCATCGAGTGTCATCAGACAATTCTGATATTTGAACCGCGCAGGTTTCGTTGGCTTTGTCGCGAATCTCCAAAAGAAATATCTTCGACAACAGTTTGCTCTTTTCTGCTGGGTTCACATCTCCCTTCTCCTGATAGTAGTATCCAGGTAAGTTGTTAGCAATCGAGTTAGAGCGTATATTGACAATTCGTTTAGCCATTTCATTGTCAACAACATCCTGGAAGGCTTAGTCTGGTTCTTCGTCCCAGCCTCCTTGGTCATCTGCAACGACGTTATGGCTTATGTCTGTGGTAAGTTCCGCCGTGATATTGTTGACGTTCACGACTGATCCGAGTCACTCAGGCAAGCTCTTCGGTCGAACGCCTCTCATCAAGTTGAGCCCGAAGAAGACCGTGGAAGGCTTTGTCGGCGCCTTCATCTGTACATTGTTGTTTGGCCTCGCCGTATGTCCCCGCTCTCTTCATCCCAAAGCATATCGCTTATGACCATCGATAGTGGGGCACTTTCTTCATGCGGTTCCCATACCTGATCTGCCCGGCGCGTGACCTTGGCACGAATGTCCTCTCTCAAATCTCATGTCGCCCTAATCCCGTCTTCGTTTGGCGCGATTTCCATTTCACTGGAATGGCGCGACAGATCTTGCAGACAGTGGTGCGTGATTACGGATTGGATAGATTGCCATTCACTTACATCACTACTACAGCTCGGCCACGCACCTCCTGCCATTCCTTACGCTCCCTTCCAAATACACGTCCTCGTCATGGCGACTTTCGCCTCGCTGGTCGCTCCGTTCGGGGGCTTCTTCGCATCTGGCTTCAAACGGGCGTTCAATATCAAGGACTTTGGCCACTCCATTCCGGGACACGGTGGAATGACTGATCGCATGGACTGCCAGTAAGTGTGCTGTCTAGGCGCTGCGATACCGTGATACTAATACGTGGTCTCAGATTCATGATGGGACTATTCTCATATGTCTATTACAGCTCTCTGATACGGGTGAGACAATATATTCCAATGTACGGTACCTAGCTGACATCATATCTGTAGATCCAATCAGTCACCGTTGGTTCGATCATGCAGACAGTGGTCACCTCGTTGACCGCTCCTGAGCAACTTGAACTCCTTGCGGACCTGAAGCGATTCTTGGAAGGGCAAGGTATCAAGGCTGGCATATAGGGCCGTTATATGCTTGGAAGTAGATGGTAGCGGTAGCATATATCAGAATCATGGAAGACTGTCCATAGCGAAGTAATACATCATGGCATGCAGGACAATAAGAGTGGACCTAGTTTGCAGCGAACATGCACTTTCTCATGTTGGCGCGACACGTTGCTGCTGAAATCACGATGGACAGACGCGTTAACGCGTTTCATCAATGTTTGATGTTTTGATCAACGCTTACATTCTCCTCGGTGGTATTGATTGGTCGTTGGTTATCTTGCAATTTGTCGTATTTGCACACTATTGACTGCATGACGATTATATAGTCGACTCGCTGACGACGCTCGAATGCCCACGCCTACACTTGCGCTCCTGCATCAACTGCTGATTGCCCTGCATATACCAGTCCTTCCACCATCGATCAACGCGGTACCACCCTCGCTCCTGCTGATCGTCCTCGAGAAGACATTGTCGACTCGGCTGCCCCTCCGACATCCAATCAGATTATGTCAGACGGCGGAAGACGAGCTGGCGGTTGTCAAGTGCATATTGGGCGTGTTGGCAGATGACATATTGGGCATGGACCTGAGCATCATTGATCCTGTCAAGGTGGTGATGGGGAGCGAGCAGGAGATGGCGGTCATAGTCATGGCACTGGTCGTGGTGGCGAAACGTAATGGGCTCATCGTGCGGATACCATCGCCACCCCGCTTCAACGAGGATATACTAGACGAGGAGGAAAGCGCGCACGAAACAATGTCACCAGGCTTACCAGCACCAATCCTACCCGATATCTCGTACCCAACGTTGATCAGCTCGAGTCCCGTTCGCTCTCCAGCCGTGGACGTTTTCGATCCCACATACCCCTTGACGAATGCTTGGACAAAGCCAGAACCGCTATCACCCGACAATCGGGATGTGCAGGCTTTGAACACGCCTTCGACCCCATATACCCCAGATGGTTTCGAAGATATGAACGACTGGACTCAGGCGTACGACTCCTACACCTGTGTGCACGACGAGGACAAAAGTCTACAGATGTCAGATGGAGACGATCATTTCATCTCAACATTGTCTTCTGGTCACACTCAAAGCAGCGGCAAAACGGTGTTGTACCAGATGTTGGAGGAATTTGGAATTGAGCCGTGCGGATGACCTCCAAAGGTGTGTACATGATCGAGAAGTCCATGCTGATGATCAAGGCTATAGACAAGCATCTCCCTCATGCCGGGATCAGTTCCTGCGCAGTCCCCCTAGCGCCATACTGAACGCTCCGCCCTTCAACACCTTCTCCGCCTGTCTGAAAGTCAGACTCGTCCGCACGTCCCGCTTTTGCGTCCATATGCCCTCCTGCCGCAGAGCATCCGCAATGGTTGCGTCACCCAGCAGCTTCTCATTGGCGACTATCACTCCTGCGCCATCGGCTTGCCCTTCCACGCGAATCTCGTCCGCTGTATTTGACGGGATGGCATGCAGGTGCGAGGTATACAGACTTGAGGAGAGAACAAGGAGCGATCGTGGAAGGAGAAGCAAGTGGGCCAAAGGAATGGCAGCGATTGGACGCCCGCTGGCACTCGAGTCATCAGACTCTGAGGTGGGTGCCGTTGTTGTCATTGGCGGAGATGGAGAAGTGCTGGAAAGGTAGTGATGTATGTCTACAATGGTGTGAGAACCGAGAGAGACGGTGGCTACGAGAGGGTGGAAGGCTGGACCATCTTCGTGAGGCTATAGACGCATTAGCAACGCGCCAATCTGTACAACACTCACTGAAATGCCTTGACCTGGTTGATACTCGTTGACCAGAACCTGCGCAAATTAGACATGCATTTCGGATCGCAGGAGGATGTGCCCTACCTGGTTGATGCTCAACGCCTTTCCCTTGCCTTTCGCAGATGTTGCGTCCGAGCCGGCAAGAAACTTTTCTATCCGCTGTGATATACCGGGACTAGGAGCAGGTAGCTCAGCATTGGTCCAGCCGACGCACCCGCTGCAGTCAGAGCTCACAAGGTTGTGAGGAATTCAGGCAGTTGTTCCGGCAAAAGTACTCCTCCCTTCGACATTGTGCCACCTGATGGAAGCTCAGCTTGCGTCGTGGGACTGCTGCGAGCGGACTAACCCCAATATTGTAACCTGTATGGTGTCAGCCAGACGCACGGCTTCATCATGCGAGAGACGTAGCTCTCACCGTCTCCCTGAACCAACAGTCTTCCATTTCGGCTGTGGACTCTCTGCCAGCTTCCGCAAAATGTACTCCTCTTCTTCAGCAGTGATGAAGTCCGGGATGCTGCGATGGGATCTGGATAAGACAAGGTGGCAAAGATTGGACCCAATGTAGGACTCACTAATACGCCGCTGGAGGGATATTGGGCACGCGGAAGTGCTCTAGGTCTGGGAACGCCGCTACTGCGTGTGTGTGGTCAAACGAGGTCGACCCGACGTCGGGACTTGTGGCGATGGGCATATCGGGGCAGCTCTAACCGATATCTGGCTGGTTGGAACCTAAAGTCGCAGCTGAGATGATGATGATGACGCACAGACTGCATAGTTGTACAGTGAAAGAAAGCTCAAAAGTGATGACGCGCCCAGATTCTTTATTGAAGGACAGAATTAACGTCATCGTCGGTCTCGTCAACACTCACTCCAAAAGTATTCTCTGCTCTTCTTCTCTGCTATCTGCTATCTGCTCTCTTCTCTATAATCCCGTCTTCCAACACCGTCACTCCTCGACAAAGCTATCAATATGGAGTGAGTGAAGTCTTGTGCTGGCTAGTAGTTCCGAATTCCGCTCATGCCTCCCTGCTCTCAGATTCGTTCTACAGTACATCCTGCCATATTTGCCGCCGGACCTGCAAGCTATAGCGCTCGATCCCCCGAGCCTGACCAACCCTTCTTCGCTTATCAATGTACTCCGCATCGCGTTCCCTTACGCCAAGTGGATCGTTGTCGTCCTGGCCGTCTACATCGTATGGTCCTTTGTAGCAGGAATCGTCGGTTACTTTTCGCGTTTTATGCGTTTCGCAATGCGCATCGGACCAATCATCGGCTTCATCGCCTGGGTCATGTCGGCTACGGGTCAAGGCGGGCTCAGCGAGGTCTTGGATGTTGCAAAGCAGTGGGCCGGTCTTTCGACCGCCGGTGCCGGCGGCGGTGTCAGTCCTGGGATCGCCACTCTCGTCAACCTGCTGGGCTTGAATCAAGGTGGAGCAACCAAGAAAGCGACAAAAGGCAAACCGTACTCGACGCGCAAAACAGACCCCGTATCCGGTCGTACACGGTCCAAGAATGCTCCTGAACCCGCAGCTGATGGCAGTGCTTCCGACATCTTTGCCAATATCCTCGACTCTGCGACCGGAGGCGAAGGGATACCGACCGATTGGCAGAACGTTGTGCAGGATTATGTCAAGAAGTCTGTGACGCACGCAGCTGGTCTTGACTGGCTCTTCGGTGGTGGCCAACAGGAAGTCAAGGAGGAGAAGAAGAGCGGTTTCTGGAACACTCGCTAGGAGTTCTCATCCATATTACGTCCGTAGGCAAGCTGTGCCCCATGTGGGGATGACAGAATGAATGTGACAAATATATGACAGCTACGGATATGCGGTGACACACTCAAGCTTCTTCGTTCCATTGATCCAACACCTTCTGACCTTCGGCTTCGATAATCTCCCACACCGCTCGGACATCTTCAAGAGTCGTGTGTACTCCGCCCATAGCGAATCGTATACAGAAAGTATTGCTCTCCAAGCTGTGGAGCACAGTCTGCGTCACGAACACATCGGATCTGCCATTCAGGTGGTCGTGTAGGCGTTGGTTGAGTACGTTGAGTATATCAGGCGTGATCGTGTCGTTTGACTTTGGCGCCAATCTGAAAACTAACAAAGCGAGCGACGGTTTTGTGACTAGTTCGAAGTTGGTAGATTGTTGAACAATCTTTGCGAGCTGTTGGCAATGCTCGATACCCTACGACGCAACTCTGAAATCAGCCTTATCTTGTTGGAACCGATAACAACGTACCCGTTCCAGATGGCGCTGGAAGCCTTGCACACCGTAGCTGCGGAGGACAAACCAGATTTTGACACTTCTGAATCTTCTCCCAAGCGCTATCTGCCAGTTCCGATAATCGATGACGGCTCCCGCATCTGCCTCCTTGCTTCGCAGGAACGCCTGATATCAGGTCAGCAAAGCTGCTTCAGATGTGAGCATGATGGACATACTGGCGTGACATCAAAGGTCTGCGTGAGATCTTGTCTGTCTCGAACGAAGAATGTGGCTTGACTGCAGGTCAGCGGAAAGCATACAGATGATAGGTAAAAGATAGACTTACAGCAGTCAAAGGTTGTCAGGCCCCACTTGTGCAGATTGGTACAGAACGAGTCGGCATATTCGTTCACTTCCTGCAATCGGAGCGATTCACGGTACTGAGGTAGAGCGTACGCTACTCCTGCCCACTGTGCACGTCAGAATGGTCACTGAGATATCACTCACCGCTGCGTCAACGTGCAGGAAGGCGGTAGGGTAATCCTTCACTGTATGGCATCAGTCCCATCCATGTCCGGTTGACTCACGAACAAGCCCGATCTCCTCTATCCTATCTACCGCGCCTGAGGAGGTGGTACCGACGGTCGCAACTGATTGACGACGTATAAGTACAACATGCGCGCAATAGCAGTCGATTTGACCTACTGGCAAAGAAGGGAACAAGTCCCGCCGCAACGTCCTCCTCGATGGCTTTGCGTAGGACATCGCCCCTCAGCGCGTAATTGTCGTCGGCAGAGACTGGTAGAGCTCGGAATTGCAATCCGAGCATGATGGCGGCCTACTCGCACGTTGCTGTCAGTGGAACGGACAAAACCACATAGATCAGCATATTGGTATACTACCTCACCTTAGCTCCCAAACTGTGCGTCTGCGTACTGCCATACATGACCAGCTTTTGCCCGTACCGATCGCGCACATCGTTGGGGACGTCGCCGTCAGACGCTGATGAACCAGATAAGATGCGCAGAGCGCGCTCTCTGGCAGCCATTCCAGCAGTGAGAGCAGCTTCTGACGCAGAGCCCTATATTATCCTTAGTTCAGCTCTGAGCTGATGCAGCTGTGCGCCCGCTACGTACCAAGATGATCCCACCACCCAGTCCCGAATTGGTCCAAAAGTGAGGGGCTAGACCCAGCATCTTGGCTACCCAGTCCATGACGACTTGCTCCAGTTCAGTGCATGCGGGAGAGCAGATCCACTGGCAGGGTGTCAACATTTCGGCGATGATACGAGTCACACACACGTTACTCACGTTGAAGCCTGGGTTACTGACGCTCGCTGCGTAGAGATCGCCGAGCATGCCTTCGAATGTCGAATTGGCCGGAAAGTACGCAAAGAACTTTGGTGATTGCCAGTGTGTGATACCTGTCTCTCAGCTCAAATCTTTGCGCGGGTATCTCACCTGGCAGTACATGTTGCTGAAAGTCCGCCGTGATTTGCGAGAAAGGCTCGCCCTCGATCGGCGCTTCCGCTATAAAAAAGAGTTTGTGAGCGAAGTCTCGCCTACAGCTCTATCGCAGGAGCGTTAACACCTACCTGATATCCGCTCGAGCAGGTAGCCTGGCTGAACCTCTGCTTTGACCGGTCTCGACGAGAGGGTTTGATAGTAGTCACATATCGCGTCAATAGCCGCATACCCTACAGTAGAAGGTCAGACCGCGTCATGTCTTTATGAGACCGACGAGGCGGTACTGACCAGCTTTTCGAAATCTGCGTAAGTGCACGTCATTGGCGTCAGCTTGTAAAGCTAGACGTATTCCACCTAGGCTCACTCTTCCACATCCATGGCGATTGTAGTTATGTACAGCCGATTCCTGTCAAAAAGACAACAAGGGGAAAAGGATGTATAAACAAATCATGTTCGGGAAATGGCCGATGCTTGCGATCCGGTCAATCAGGCTGCCGATAAGCAGCATATCCGGAGCTCAGATGGGTCATCGGTCTCTTCAAGGAACTGCCAAGTAGGAAACGAGCTCTTTGAACAGAGTGGCCGGACAAAAAACCTCGAGCCCAAGTGTATCCGATCCATGCATTCAACTCAAGCTGCTATCAATGAAGCATGTGTAGCCGGCGATACAGCCACATGATCCGCAACTATCCTCACACTCTACTCGGAAACGTCGTCAAGAGCCGAGATCAAAGGTGAGAACACAGGGTGTCCACGCTTCTTGTAGAAGTTGATGACCTTCTCACCCCTCTTGGCAATGCCCTCAGGAGTGAGTTCGAACTTGGCGTACACCTTGTCGTAAGGACCGGACGAACCCCAAGCCTTGAGACCAAAGTGGTCGTGGCTGTAAGAGCCCCAGCCGAAAGTGGAGTAAGCCTCAACGGAGAGGATGGGGTGGCCCGAGGGGAGTACACTCAGTCTGTAGTCTTGGGGTTGAGCGTTCTGGACGTACGATGATCAGCATTGTCTGTGTGTCACCCTGACTCGCACTCACAAAGACCTCGAAACAGGGCAAGCTGACAACTCGGACCTTGAAGCCTTGAGCCTTGAGCTTCTCAGCGGCCTCGACGGAGAGAGGGATCTGAGTGGAGAGAATAGATGAGCATCATTTCCATGACATGCAAACAGCTCGCTCACCTCAGAGCCGGTAGATACAAGGGTCAAGTCGGCTGTGGTAATTGTTTGTTCAGCTGAAAAGCGTAATATGAATCGAGCATAGAATACTGACCATCCTCAACTTCCTCCAAGACGTAACCACCCTTAGCAGCCTTCTCGATAGAAGAGTTGGCAAGTTGAGGCAGCTGAACCGGAGTGTCTGTCAATATCGTGACCAACATACTATATTCAACGCGCCACTTACGTTCTGACGGGAGAGCGCGAACACTGATGGGGTGTGTTGCGACAAGATGGCGACGAGGTACGCAGCCGAAGTCTCGTTACCGTCAGCGGGCCTCCAGAAAGCAAGGTTGGGGATAGCCCTCAACCAGGCCGCAGTCTCCACCGGCTGATGGGTAGGACCGTCCTCGCCAAGACCAATAGAGTCGTGAGTAGCGACGTTGAGGACACGGAAGTGTGACAAAGCAGAGAGTCGGACGGCACCGGCTGCGTATGACACGAAGTTGAGGAAGGTTGCGGTGAAGGGGATGAGACCACCGTAGGCGGCCAAACCATTGGCGATAGCGGTCATACCGTGCTCACGGACACCGAAACGGAAGTATCGGCCGGCGTAGCTGCCGAGACCAGTGGATGGATGCTGGAAGTCCTCAGCACCCTTCCATCTGGTCAAGTTCGAACCGGTCAAATCAGCGGAGCCGCCAACGAGCTCGGGGAGAACTTCGGCGAGCTTGTTGATGGTAGTCTCGGAAAGCTTTCTGCTACCGACCGCAGCGTCCTCGGTGGTGTATGTGGGCAGAGCCTTCTCCCAGCCCTCGGGCAAACGGTTTTCGAGACGACGGGTAAGCTCGGAAGCCTCCTTAGGGTACTTGTCAGAGTACGACTTGAAGAGGTCATTCCATTCAGCCTGAGCCTTGGCACCCTTCTCAGCAGCAGCGTGATACAAGTCGTAGGTCTCCTTGGGGACCGCGAAGTTCTCTTCCGGGTTGAAACCGAACTTCTTCTTCATCTGGATGATATCGTCCTTCTTAAGAGCTAACGGTGGATTTATTCAGCCATTAAGTTGCAAAGCGAACTGGCTACACTTACGCGCTCCGTGCACGTCGTGACCACCGGCCTTGAGGGAGCCGTAACCAATGGTAGTCTTGAGGTTGATGATTGTAGGGGCATCCTTGCTGGTCTTGGCCTTGGTGATGGCCTCCTCAATTGCGGCGAGATCGCTGAAAGCACAATCAACAAGAAATTGATATTCGCATTGAACATACTCACTCGTCACCGTGCTCGACGTGGAGAACATTCCACCCATATGAGCGGAAACGGCCCTCGACGTCTTCGGTGAAGGAGACAGCAGTGTCACCATCGATAGTGATCCCTGCGACACTTTACGTTAGCCTTTTTCGTGGAGAAACGGATGTCAGATTTGAGCTTACTGTTGTCGTCGTAGATAGCGATAAGGTTGGCCAACTTTAAGTGACTGTGCATCAGTTGTGTCAGCGCTACTCACGCAGGCGTCTGACTTGAACCCACCCAGCAAGGGAGCATGCCTCGGAAGCGACACCCTCCTGCAAACAACCGTCACCAAGGAATGCTGACGCAAATTGTCAGCCATCAGGAGTTTCCGAAATGATACGCTACTTACTGTAAGTGTAGTTGTCGATCAGGGGGAAGCCGTCCTTGTTGAAAACGGCACCCATGTGGGCCTGTCCGATAGCGAGACCGACGGCGTTGGCAATACCTGAAGGATTTGCTCAGCGTGCTGAATAACTCAACGCGACACAAAATCGTACCTTGACCGAGGGGACCGGTGGTGACCTCGATACCATCAGTGACACCGACTTCGGGGTGACCGGGAGTGATAGAGTCGATTTGACGGAACGCCTTGAGGTCGTCCATGGAGACCTTGTAGCCGGCGAGATGGAGCAAGATGTATTGCAAAGCGCAACTGATGAGCAGATGAACAGTCAGCGTCATCGTGAAACATGATGTGATGGGAATGTCGACTCACGCGTGTCCGTTCGAAAGGACGAATCGGTCACGGTTGACCCATTTGGAGTCCTTGCTGTTGAAACGCAGGAAGCGGCTGAAGAGCACATGGGCCACGGGAGCCATGCCCTGAGTTGAGACGATTCAGCGGATGTTATCGAGAAAGCAATGACGCCTTGCTTACCATGGGAGCACCAGGGTGACCCGAGTTGGACTATGAGCAGATTGACGATGTCAGTCTCTGACAGAACGGCTTGTGAACGAAAAGATGCAACTTACCTTTGCTACAACATCGGCCGCGAGAGTACGGATGGTGCTATGGTGGTCAATGCATGATCAGCTGGATGACCCGGCAGATGAGGATATCACTTTTGCTTCTGAGACAGCAGAGGATGCACGTGTGCAGGAGCAGCAGCAGTCACACTCCTGCCGTGGACGGGACGAGAAATCAGGCAGACGACTTACTTGACGGCGACCTGATCGTTTTGAGAGAAGCTTGCCATTGTGACGAGGTGATGAATTGGTGATAGATAAAAAGGAAGATGGAGAAATGACAAGTGGAATGACAACGAACAAAAGTCCAAAAGTGGTTGGGGCTGAGGGAAGGAACGAAGGAGTGAGAGTGATGACACACTAACCACTAAGCGGATGAGCATGATAACTGGATTCAGGGTCCACAGATCCGAGTACTCGAGGACTGGGAAAAGCGGCCGAGTTCAATCGCTACCACGAGCGGCAATAATCAGTCTCATCAGCCTCATCACACCCAAACACCGGCCCGACGTGCCGTGCTTCCCGATACCCCGGGTAGTGTTTCTTCAAGTACATGTTCTCATCCTCTCATACATGGCAGCACAGTGATACAACGCTTTACACAGCTGTTCTCACCCTCGTCGACCACTCCGGTGTCGTCTTCGACCCGTCCTCTTATCTCTGGACCTCATCTGACGCTCGCGCTTCTCCCTTCGCCTGTCACGTCTCTCTGCTTCCCTATGACTTGCCTCCGGCGCATCTCCGAATATCACTCGTGTCAACCGATTCCTTCTGTGGGTCTCTCTTGGCTGTGCTGATTGATTGACTGCCACCTCTTCGTCTGCCCCTCCAGTCAAGGCGGTATTGTAATCCTCCAAGTCCTTCCAGTACTTTACCAGTTGGCTTTGTCGTCGCATATGCAGGTACAGCACCGGCATGGCAGAGAGCAGAAAGGCCACTGATAATAAAATTGTCGCAACCCCGATGATAGTACATGCTAGACTGAGAAACGGTTCAGCGGTGATCTTGCTCGGGATCCTAAACTCTCGTGATAAGACCTACCCTCCTTTTACCGTATAATCTGATAATTTGCTTGAGACGCTTGCCAATAGACATCTATCGATTATCCACTGAGAAACCGTGGTCAGCCAGTCGCTGATTTGCATCTACTGTGGCCTGCCTATGACGCACCGAAACCAGACCCAAGGTGATCGCAGCGAGGAGACCACCATACTCTAACCAGTTCCCCTGCAGCTGTCATGCAAGTGAGTGACAATTCCCCGGTGAGCACTGCGAACGCACCTGAATGTTCTTGGCACGATATATACGCCAGGTAGTCAAACCAATTGGTAGTATAGCCAGCATTGCCAAGAGCATAGCTACTCGTCTGGTCAACAACGCAGAAGCACAAATGTCACTTACCTAACCCATGTAAAAGAAGTCCATGGATAAGTACGGTGTTGAAGTCATCACTGGTGATACTATTTCCATATATATACCCATCAGTATGGAAATGGACGGATGAACAGACATCCAAGATACTCACGTCAGATCGAGGTCATCAAGCAGAGTGTGCATATCGAACCACATACTCTCGGTTGAACATGTGGTCCTGATCCATGGGTGGATCAACAGCTGTTACCCGTTCCAATGCGACATCGACTCACTCATCAGCGTCACTCGACCGCAAGCACCAGCCCCACATGTTCACAGAGAGATACCCGCTCGAATCGGTGTCACTGGTAGCATTGTCTCTGGAGAGCAGAAATGAGTGACGTCGCACTTGAGTCGAGGCAGTCGACACGACTGCTGTGGTCGTGTGTGTTGCTGACGACTCGACTGCTGTCGATGTCGCTTCGAACACATTGTTTTCGGTTGATGCAGATGCAGTCGCCTCCGCTGATCCTGTACTCAAAGACAGGCCTTGGCTGTAGAGCTTGGAGAAATCGCCCTCGGGCAACGCAATCTTGATTACGCTCCAGTCAGCTCGCCATGACGGTGCCGAGCATGTCAGCAAGTATAGCAGGCATCCCGCCGTCAGAAACGGCAATATGATGATGAGTCGCCAGAGAAGGACAAGTGTTTTCGATGGCGCCTTCTGCGATATCAGAGCTGCATCGTTCGCATACGTGATCAGGAGCGGCTCCTCCATCGTTCCCATTTTCGTTGGTGGATCGGATGTGCGGCTTGTCTTTCACTGTTTGTTCGTATGGCGGCGGATGGTCGTCATCGATCCCAATACTTGGTTGTTTTAGTAGCGTCATATTATCCGAATTCGTTTCCCACTGAGATTACTATGTCGACAGTTCTGATAGATCGCAGATGACCATGCATCAGTGACCATGACCCAGGATCGCAGACTAAGCGAAACACGCCGCAAGCACATAGAGCAACCTCAAAGGAGAGTTCATGCTATATCATAGATGTTAGGGGGAATACTACAATGGATGCTCAGCTGAGGAATTGGTGGAAGTGTCAGCAGCACTCGTCCGTTTTCGCGATAAGACGCACTTACAACAACGTCTAGAGTTTGTTTATACTGGCTGTCCCCCGCCCCCGGCACTGGCTTCCATTCCTGCACCACCTCCGCTTGTGATCGGCCGAGCGTGCTCCACCACCAACTTTGGACCCTCAAACATTCTGTTAACCTCTGATGCCCGCTTCATGACCTCCAAGTTCGCCGTCTCCTCCTCGTAAAACTTGGCCAGCTCAGTCGGGCCGATGGATTTGGCCGGAGTCGAGCCTGATGTAGGGTTGATTGCGGCTAATACTGGTTTGAAAACTTCATCAGTACGACGCAGGAAATAATTGTGGAAATTGTATGAGGTGAAGCGTTGCGCCGCTGTGATGGAAGCCGAGTACAGGGATTGGATCTGGGTGACTGATGGGGCAGGTGGCATGCTGAGTGAGTCTTTATGGTGGAGTTGACGAGTTGTAAAGTGCGGTCGATGGTAGAAGAAAGAGTATAGAAAGCAGAAATGGAGAGATGCAATCGGCACAGGGTGGCAAAAGCAAAAGCAGAAGGCATACGAAACGGTTCGGCTCTCGCCGCTGTACATCAATGCTTCCCAGCATCTCAATCTTCATCTCTTCTTCTGTCGAATGGAATATCTCAATGTTTGACCTCCAAGGCAGCGAACACCATTCATCAATCATCTCAAGGCAGGGCCTTCGGGCAGTGGTCCCATGGCCATCCGACAAAGCTCATGTGCGCCCATGCTGAATCATCAAGTCAGACCGGCAGGCGGGGCTCACACGGTTCACATACGTATGTTATGGGTTTCACTAAATCATGTTTGCCTTTCAAGCGCTTGCTGGGCCATCTACAGATATGATCTACAGACACAAAACATCTCACGCAGCATGTAGTCTACTCCAGAGGAAGCTGCCTAGCTGCTACGGACGCGACGTGACTCATGTCAGAGTACTTGACGCGCGGCATTGGCTCGTTTGCGCAATTGAGGGAGAAGAGATCCGGTCGAGAACTGGGAAAGCCACTGATTCAGCTTGTCCCTCTCGTTCCGTCATGAAGGATTGTGGAGTCTGGATCACTCACTAGTGACCGATGCAGTCCGCCATCTGCTTGTGACGGTGGATGTCGTCCATGTCCACGTCGGCAATTACAGTCTCCTCGACGAATTGATCTTTGGCCTGAGCCAACTTGCGTCCGTCAGGCGCGTATATGGCGGCGAAACCTCCGCCCTCAATTGGTACGGCAGCCGGACCACCAAGCGAGGTGGGCACACCCATAATCTCAGAGCCTTCCTTGGTGATTACTGCAGTGCAGGTCATGGCGAACGAGCCCCCCTCGATCGCCAGCATACGCGTGATGACGTCTCCCGAGATATCGGACGCGGAAGACATCGGTACGCCTGGGCCAGAAGGCTTGACTGGAAAAGGCAGACAAATCCATGTCAGCTGAGACACGCTAGTGCTATAACGAGGGACGGGGCCCAACTCACGATACGGCCAGGATGCAACGTGAACTTGACACCCCTGATTGTAGTGGTGATACCTGAGCAGAGGTTGAAGGTGCTCCCAGCAATTGAGGGCACCAATTGTGATGCCCTTCTCGGTGGTAACGCAGGTCTTGGTGTCTTCGGCTGAGCAAGTTATATCAGCCAAACTGCGGGCTGGCACGCGGCGCACCGACCTACCTTGCCCGTCACCGAAGAGGTACCGCTCAACATGCGTCGGCTTCAACTTCCGTCGATGATGGACCACATCGCCGTCGGGATTGATGAACGATTGCGCGAGGAAAAGGGTTGAGCCTACTCGTTCGGAGAATCCAATAACCGCCCTGGAATTAGACTGTTAGCTCCTTGGCCCGGGACGTCCAGAGGTCAGCGAAGTGTGAACGCACCAGATGCCGGCGTCGCGCACAGCTCGGCGAATTTTGTTGTACTCGGGGGAGCCCATGACCATCGAGTTCTTCTGGTACTTGAGCACAAAGTCTGAATCGGGGGCCGATGTATAAATCCTGAACGGGAAGCCTGGGATGAAAACCTCCTGCGCATCCCTGTCAGTAAAATTGCTAGCAAGTCGCAGGGCTGCAAGGACTGACGGGAAATCCGATGATGTCAACCTTCTTTTCGCCAGCATCCTTGATGATCGCGCAGGTCTTGTCAACGCCTGCTTGGAGGTCGAGCCAGGCGGATTCGGCTTGTACAGCGGCGATTCGAAGGGTAGATGGAGGGGAAGAAGTGTTCAACATCGTCATGACGGTAAGCTCTTCGCAACTTCTGAGTTGATTAGGCAAGGTAAGTATGCAGATTGTAGCGTCGTCTGAAGTGATAGAAAAGCCACACTCATCAGCGGACAGCTGGAGCATGCAGTATTTGTAGGACTTTCTGGCCCACAACGTCGGATGGCTTTTCCGCCTGAATGATCATGTCGTATCCTACGCAGTTGCCTTTATCAGAGATATTTACCGCAGCAGGCAATATAGATCCCGGAAAAGAGCGCCGATAATTGAGCACAGCGGGATCTCAAAAGCTTTATCGCCATCGGCGTCGCAGTTGACCTGTCGGAAAACCCAGCCGTCTATCTTGTCAGCGACCATGTCCCACCGCGCTCTGCGACTGTGTTTAGTCGGCGCGCTTTTCCGTCTCATGTTCTCACACGTTCGCTATCCAATCTGATGCCGTACACATCTGGCTCTTTGGCATACATAAAAGGGGAGCTCGACACCCCTTGCCCAAACTAGCCACCACAACTATTTTCGATCTCAGCTTCGAACCCGACCGCCCACCATGAGCAAGACCAGTTTCTACAACCAAATCGTTCTCTTGGCCGTCTCCGTTGGCTCCTTTAACTATGGATATAGTTTCGGTGCAGCCTCGACGGTTCTTGGCCTCGCTGGTTTCCTCGATTACTTCGATGTCAGTCTCACTGGGCAGGACCCTTCTTACGCGGCGTCGATGCAAGGCGGTAAGCCATCCAGATACATATACCTGCAGACCACTCATGCTGACAGAAAGGCTAACCATATAGCCATTGTTGGCATCTTTTTCGCCGGCGGCTTCTTCGGCAGTTTCTTCTTTGCCTGGTTAGCCGATAGACTTGGTCGCAAGCGCGCTTTGGACGTTGTCGGACTTGTCTCCATCCTTGGTGTTATCTTGTCCACTGCATCCGTCAACGTCGGCATGCTACTGGTTGGGCGTATCATTCAAGGTTTTGCGTGAGTCATCGCCAATCGCTTGTTCTGCGCTTTACGTGTTGCTTACGTCGTGCTTTGATCATGATAGTGGTGGGGGGCTGAACGTCATTTGCCCCATGTTCCAGTCAGAGATCTCTGTCGCGGAGCATCGCGGACGCAACGTTGGTCTGCACGGCTTCATGTTCGTGGCCGGCTTGGCTGTAGCCAACTGGCTTTCACTTGGATGCTACTTTATCGTCAACCCTACTTTGCAATGGCGTCTCGTCCTGGGTTTGCAAGGACTGGCGCCGGTCACCCTCCTGGCCTTGCGATTCTGGCTTCCCGAGTCTCCTCGTTGGCTCATTCTGAACAGTCGGGACGACGAAGCCTTTACCACCCTATGCAAGCTTCACGACACCAAAGGCGATACCAATCACTCCCTTGCGTCCGAAGAGCAGGAACTCATTCGAAAGCAAATTGACCTCGATGCGCGCCACGACACTTCTTGGGCTGCGCTGTTTCGTCGTCCTTCGACTCGCCGGCGCCTGTTACTCGGAATGTATATGATGTTCCTTCAACAGAGCACTGGCCAGAACGTCCTGTATGGCTTCCAGGTCAATTCACTCACCACTCTCGGCCTGGTCAACTGGCAACCACTGCTCGTTGTATCTTTCTACGTGACGTGGGCAGCGGTACTCAATCTTCTGGGAGGCGCTGTCATGGATCGACTGGGTCGGCGCACGATGATTCTCTATGGTCTGGTGAGTTCTTGCATGCTTGCACAAGTTTGCGCCAAACTTCACCACGACATCTGGCTGATCGTGAATGCAAACACCCTGTAGGCATTCAGCACCCTCGCCACCACCATTCATACCCCTCTCGTTATCAAATACGGCGGCACCACAAACAAAGTCGGCGCAGGCGCTGCTGTTGCCTTCCTCTTCCTTTTCATTACGTTCTTCGCCCCTGGTATTGACGTGACCTCATACGTGTACGGAGCGGAGATTTTCCCGACTTACATGCGAGCCCGCGGTCTCTCTGTCACCATTGCTACCTACTTTGCGTTTGCGGCTCTTTACGTATCCATCTCCTCCACTGCTCAAGCCAGCATCGGGGCATATTTCAACATTTGTATGTATCTTCCCTCCAAATTCGCCTTATATTGAAACGATCCTCAACCAGCCGCTAACCACTTGAATTCTCAGTATTCATCAGTCTATCGACGATCAACTGCGTAATCGGTTACTACTTCCTACCTGAGACCAAAAACAAAAGCCTGGAAGAAATGGGGGTCTTGTTTGGAGAAGTCGACGAGGTGGCCCATCTCGAGTCGGGCGAGCAGGCACGAGGGGATCATTCGGATAGCAAGGGTAATGCTGCGGATCTTCGTGTCTTACCCGTGGATAGCGAGAAGTCGTTGTGAGCTCATTGCTTCAACAACTGCCGTGCCTTGCACGCATGGAGCTCTATTTCGTCGTTTTCCTTAGAACGAGATGCTCATCATTCTAATCTCTACTGCTCTTGCGCTATCTGTACGGTGTCATACTTTTTTTCCGGATTCATGTCAACGACGCCTGGAAGTGTCGGTTGTGTAGACTTTTAATATATACATTTAATCGAAGAGACACTCGTTGCAGTGATGTGACAATCTTGATTTCCATCTACAGTAGTGACCGGCGAGTACAATCGTCGTTTTCTCATAGTCCCCCTATGATGTCGGCTATATTCCAACTAGACATCTCCGATGGTATCATCATTGCCCCGCCCGCGCTTTCGTCAAGCTGATTGGTAGTTGACGGTGCGACCGGTGCACATTCGTCCTGAAGTTGCCTCAATGACGCAGCTGTCTGCTTCGCAGCGGGCCAGATCGCCGAAAATTCGTCAAGAAGGCCCTCAAGGAAGATGAGCGATTGCAAGGCCCTTGCACGATCCTCTTCACTGACATCTGGGAGACCAGCAGCTTGCAGTACCAGCATTGTACCGCAAACGTAAACGGTGCTGAAAAGACACGGCCGCCCTGAGCACAGAAATCGGGAGTGAATAGCAGCAGATAGTACACTCACTGCTGCCAGGACAATGGGGCACGGCGGACACCATGATGTTTTACCAAGTACTCAGCCTGATTCACTATGTCCCTTGCGGCGGAGACGCATCTGTCCAGCGCTTCCGGCACGAGGCGTCGTCCACCGCCCAGTTCGATGATGTATGGCCTATAAAGTAAGATGATATACGTAGCATGCATCCCGTGGGTGACAATGTTACTATGCAAGGGGCAGAGTGAGCTATCATCACGGCTACACGTCTCCCGTACGACATACCCTGGGTGCATAACTGGACTGCCGACTGGTGGCGGCCACAAGACTTCGGACGGTAGAGTGATACGCCTGCAATAGACCATCAGTGTCCAGAGCATTCGAAGACCGACAGGTCATGGTTCACCATTGAAGTAATTGCTCACCGACCTCGCGCACTTGTTTGACCCGTACGTCAATAGGCAAGCGCACGAGGTGATTGATGCTAAGAGCTTTGAGGCCGATATGGGACAAGCCTGAGTGGTGAGAGACGAGTAATGAGAGTAGCCGTACGTCTATCTGCGAGGCGCGGTGGTGGATGTAGGGACGTCGTTGATCCGTGTTCTGAGCCAAAGGCAGGGCGGGTTGGGCGTAAAAGGTGGACCACCATGCACCTGGTCATGTCAATGAATGTCATCATGTCGTGGACATCAGCGCGATAAGAACGGAACTGACTGAAATTCAGCGCAAATCCCCATACGTCTCTCCGAGCGATATCTAGTTCTGAGTCGACGTCTTGACCAATTTCTTTTAGCTGCGCATCGCATTTTTTGTGCAAACGGACTGGGCTAGTCAGTGCGAGGTCTTCGACGCGGACTCACAATCCATGCACTGGTATTGGCCCATGACTATTGGCATCAGTACCTGCTCGCGTATTCAAGCTCACTGAAGCAGCTCCCTGCGAGCTGACTGAAATCATTGGGTTATCAGCGGACGCCTGATCAGATGACCATCGGTTGATCTTCTGCACGCACTCCTTATGCATTCCAACGTAAAACAACGCCATAGTGAGAAGAGCGAGCGTATTGCCCAGACGATCGGTGTCCGCCTCGGCCAAGATCATGTCGCGCGCGCGATCGACGAACACGAGTCCAAGCTGCTCCGGACCGATACTGGGACAGTACATGGCGGATATTTGGGTGTCTTGACAGTAGCGCCATCCGATGCCTATAACGCACAAATGAAGAGCTGGGGAGAAGTAATGTGTTCTGCTATCTGGATCCGAGTTCATCGCTTCGATAAATTGATCTTTATAAGGGTTGGGTCCGAAGCATATCTGACAATCGAAAGCGAGATCTATCAGCAGTCGATGGTGATCTTGTGACATTGCGAATGGAAGATAAGACGCCAGATACGCCGGCAATGGCACTGATCGCGCGGAGAGGGATTCGAGGACGTTTTCCCAGTCAGATCTGACGTATGCAGGCCGATAGAACGTAGCTGACGGGTGGAGATGCAGATTACCGGTCGATGAAAGGATCAGGCGCCCAGTCTCGAACGGGTCGATATCCGGAGACCCGTGCTCGAGGGAAGGTAGCCGTCCCCCAGTGGCCGCAGCCAGAAGGTGCTGTAACTCATACACTTTCTCTTGCAGCTTTTCCAGCTTGTCAGCCGCCGTTCGATCGCTGTATTCAATCGGAGGGATCTGAGCTTTCACAAGTTCCTAGTCTGATACCAACAATCTTGGCAGCACTCACGTCATGCGCCGATCGGGCTCTGCTGAATATACACATCGCCTGCCAGTTCGCTTGCACAGTTGGCATTCCGGGGTCTCGCCTGCATGACCAGAAAAGCAGTAAAGATCAAGTAGTCATCAACAGGCCAGGAGATTTGGCCTACCGGTACAGCGACTCTTGCGAGATCTACATCGATCGCAAGCTCTAGAAGCCTTCTGGCGCTCCGTCGGCGGATGAGATCGAGAAAGCTCTGGCGGCATTGTCGTCTCGAGTTTCCCACTCGATCTTCTTGTTGGTCAACCGCCAATCCACGGAAAGCGAACAGCTCGATTTATGCACGCAAGCAGTCGAATGGTCTCGCCGAGTAACGACAAAGCAAAACCACCCGTCAACCTGGTTTATCTATCGCTGCCTGGAATAGATAAGAGATGTGAATGTAGAATGCCCTGAGGATAATTCGGCACGCTTTTCCGAAATGGCTTCGTTGTTTAGATTGATTGGCTTTGAGAACCGAATACGATGCCATGCTCGTCACCAAGCGCAGCCTCAAGACTTACCGATACATACGACAGAACCGAAACTGGTCATAGTGAGGTACAGCGGTATGCGTTTCGACGGGCTGCACAGATTCAAGTGGCCCACAGGTTCTTGAATAAAAGCATGGTAAGCCCAACAAGCTGCAATGACGACCGCGTGGAAGCGGAGGACGTCAAGAACAGATTTGGTGAGCCGTATCGTCCTGCTACCGATTTGCAGTGTACTTCATCATCTCACTTTATGCTGAGCTGCGTGTCAAAAAGGAACACAATGAACATTCCCGAATGCTTCACAAAGCCACTGCTCTGTGGTTGTGTTACGCCCCCGCAACAGCACAAGCATTGAACATAGAGATCATCAAAATTGCAGTCATTTCATGTGATCCTTTTCGTGTGCATTTCTGTGTGCTATTTCAGTCCCAGGACAATGGGCAACAATCATTACAGATCCTTCTTGCCTGAGGAGGTCGAGCCTCCGGGCAGAATCACCTCCACTGCGTCGCCACCGTGATTGTCGAGAGCGGGGCTTTGGCCCTTGTTCTCAATGTCGGCGGCCCATAGCGCGGCTCCAACCAAAGTTGTAACTGATCACCGAACAATTCAGCGCCGAGCGCATTGCTTATCTTCAGAATGTTGTTCACTTACAGGTGAAAAGTATGGAAATAGCAGGGATCAGGTTCAATGCCATGGCAACTGTACCGAATCTGACACCCAATAGAGAGTCAGCTACTAGCTCTAAGTGGTAGGAGCTGTTACTACGTACGCGGTATATGCGCCGTGTCTCTTCGTGACAGCAGCCTGTCGGCGTTCTTTGTCGTATCCCTTCAATTGGAAGTAGCGCGCATGGTACCCAGGACCGGCCTTGTACCCTTTGAGATAGTGTCATGTCAGCTTGGAATTGTTTAGCCTGTGGGTTGACAGATCTCACCGTTGTATCTGTATAGACAAGTCAGTATGTATTATCATCGGTATCATTTGGCAGGACGTACCCAAGGAAGAATGCTGTCCCAACAACAGGAATCAAATTGAGTGGGAGTGTAAGAAGGTAGCGAACGAGATTGTCCTGTCATACCAGTGAAATCAGATTTTGCTGTCCGAACTGCCCAAACAGCATAACGCACAGTGTTAAATCGCGACAATGGCTTCCCGATCAGATTTCCAAGTGTCTTTGTCTTGCCACCACCTGAGCTGACCTGTCGACCGCGTTCGACCAAGACCGAATGTCCCCGTTGCAACAAAACCTATGTATTGTCAATGGCTGCCTGATCGCTGCCATAATTAACGCTACACTCACAGCATCGAAAAGGTCTGTTCCAGCCTGACCAACAAGAAGACTCCGAGTCAGGTAGTTCACAACAACATATGCTTCGCTGAGGATCAGAGGGACGGCGAGAACGAAAGCTATAAACATGTTATTAGCAGTGATACACGACGCACAGCAGCAGCTACACTTACCCAACGGTCCTGATACAAATGCTAACACAGCTACCTGGGGAAGGTACGTGAAGGCAAAGAACGCTGCTACCACTCCGATGGACATAAGGACTCCCTTCAATAGCGTAGGAATCAAAGGTCGGAACAGTGATGGATCTGCGTGTCAAGCGGTCATTACTTCAACTCGTGAACCAAGTCTGTGGGAATGTGTGCTTACGAGTAAGAAGGTAGTAGACGCCCTACGGAGTGAGATGCTAGTCAGACTGGAACGGGAATGGCACAGAAAACAGAGCAACGAACGATGAGCGGGTACAGCCAAGCTTTGCTCGTCACTGCATCCTGGGCGGTTGCACCAGCAAGCTTTACTTGTCGCTTGGCAACTTCCGCAATTGTGTCGCGCTCCTCTTGCAGTTTGGAAGACCTTTTTCGGGTCTGCGAGGAAGCCATCGTGATTTCGCCGAAGTGGAGGACAAGGAGAGGTAGAGCCAGAGGGTAGTTGCGAGAGGTATATAGCCAGACAAGAAGCGGGAAGAAGAAGAAGTGAAGAGCAAGTATTAGGATGGTCTACTCGAGTAATAGGAAAAGAAAAGCCTTGTTTCCCGCACAGGAGCATCAAACGCATCATCCAGTTTATGACAGTTATGATTGATCAGTGACGTCACAAGTTGGAGTTGGAATGATATGATGCTTTCAGACCCTTTCTTTTGCGTTGGCACCACCTCTCTCCTTGTCTCTTTTGCTTCATCAGACAACGCAACATCTTATACCTTCGCCTCGCTCACATGCATCAAGGCGGCCAATGTATTGAGCTCACTAATTAGCATAGTGTATGGGTTTTGGCGAGGCAGCCGGCGGGATGTCCACTCCTGACCGAATCCATTGTCATAGACCAAATCACGTAGCACGGCTTCAATCCACACTGGTGACGGGCAGCGAAACCGTTTTCCATACAGCCAAGTTGGCATACATCGCCTCACTCAATAGGCATCTGACATGCTCGAAAGACAGCAGTCATTATGAAGAGTTGCAAGTCGGACAGAACATAAATCTGGGAATAACGCCAAACGAAATCGACAAAGTACTTTGATTTTCTTCTCTCTACCTCGGCCGTACCTCAACAAAGATATCGCCTCTGCTCCCGCCAGCTCAAGATCAAGGCCGCTCAACCTGCTCCGTCTCGGGCTTTCTGTCATCGAGCCCAATCGAGTTGTGGCCCGTCATCTCGTTCTTGTTGTGGTCAACCACTTCGCGTCCGGGCCCTTGGACATTCTCGTCTCCGAAAAGCACACCTAAACGCCAGTCAATCCAGTCTGCGTTGAAAAGTTCTCACGAAGAGCTTCGAACTCACCAATCTCCTCCAGCGTGAGACCAGCAGTTTCGGGGCAGAACACCCAGCATAGAACAGCATTGGTCATGTTGAAAACGATGAAGACCAAGAAGTACTTCCACTGAATATTGGCGAACGCGATCGGAGCGATTTGCAACAGGATCAAAGTGGCAAGCTGTTGCATGTCAACTGGCTGACGCCAATGCTGACGTGAAACCGGTCAACTCACCCAGGTCGCTGCTGTTGCCAGACCGGCACCTTTGGCGCGCAGATTCATCGGGAAAATCTCAATCTGGTATAACCAAGCCACTGGAAGGGAAACAGACGGGTGAGCGACGTCCACATGATTAATGTATAGATAACTTACCGGGGCCGAAAGATGAATTGAAAGTGCAGCCGAAGAGGAACATGGCCGCAATACCCACGCCCCCGGTTGCTACATTAGTGTAGCCTGGTTTGGTGAACTGGGCTGCACAAGCGGTCGTTATGCTCAACAGCGCAGCCATGATAACCGAACAGATGATCATTGGCCATCGTCGACCAAAGTGCTCAGCTGGAATGGCTCCATGAGCACTGGGTCGGTATACAGCTAGTGAACAGCACTCACCACCATACACCATGTAGATGAATGAGGCGATTGGTCCGCACAATCCCCAGAGACCGTTGATCAAGAGAACCTTCTGCCCCTGATATTGACAACTATTAGCGGGTGCACGTGAGGCCAAACGATATCACTTACGGAGAACCCTAGACTAGAGTAGATGGTCGGAGCGTAATAATTGCTGCAGATTGTCGTTAACACCATCCACTGCTCACACAAGCCACTCTGCTCACATGACAACGATACCGTTGAAGCTGGCCCATCAGAAGGTCAGTGACAGCTTCTGCACAACGGAGCACAACTCACACGGCCATGCCCTGAACCATGACAGCCACCCATGTGCGACGAAGGTTGGGCTTGGTGTTGAACAGGTCGATCCAGCGGCTTGTCAGATTCTCGTGTTCTGCCGGTGAATTAGCCGGTGGACCGAGCAAGTTCACTAGCTCACGCACCCCAATCGATTTGTGTCTTCATCTCCATTAGCTCAGCCTCGATGGCAGCCTGAGCATCGGCTCTTTTGCTTCGGAGACGCAGTAGAACCTTTCGGGCATCTTCGGTACGGCCAACCGATATCAGGAACCTAGGTGATTCTGGGAGGAAGAACATGCCGCTAACGAGTATACAATTAGTGAATACCATCCCATCTTCTAGAAGACCCTTCTGAAGACTCACATGAGAAGGATTGTCGGAGGCGCAATCTGGATCGCAAGAGGTATTCGCCACTGTCCATTATTCTTGATGAACTGACAGCCATATCCAATCCTGAATGATATGTCAACCATTCCGTCACTTCGCAATCTATCGCCACAGACTACACACCAGTTCGAAGTGAAAAATCCCCAGTTATTGACAAATTTGGTAGAAGCGGTCATCATGCCTCGCACATGGGAGGGAGATATTTCGGCTTGATAGAGAGTCGCAAGCTACCGCAATGCGATCAGACTGGTAGCAGGGATCAGTTTTTCACTTAGCTCACCGAGGTCAGCGCGCCCATAGCGAAGCCCGCTACCAATCTGCCAACAATCATCATAGGCATATTGACGGCCGCCGCCTGCAAGACACAACCTGTTGAATTATAAGTTCATATTTCTCGTAGACCTCCGAAGACCTGCTGAAAGACGTCACAGTGGCACGACGTACCGATAATGGAGATGATCGAGTAGTAGATAATGGTCCTCTGCCGTCCCCAGCGATCGGCTAGACCCATACCGAAACCACCCACTAGAGCGGTGGTCAGTACAGACAGGCAGACCGTGCCCAACAAGGAGGTGACTCACATACAGCACCCGCATAAATGATCGCAACAACCGTTCCGGTCATTGCCGTGGAAGGATGGAAGTAGTTTTGAAACTGATCATATTCAGTAGACACGATCGAACTGATGATACCGCTATCGTAGCCTAACGATGATTCCATTTCACGGATTCAGCCTTAGCAGGATAGCATTTGGAGACGCCCTCATTAATCCCACCGTAAAGCCATGGTCCCAACCCTCTGTTCGTTGCGTCAACGGGCCGTCTTCTGTATCGAACAACGATCGGCACTCACGCCAAGATGCAAGCAACCCAGTTCAGAAGGTTAGGCCGGGCCTTGTACACGAGATCGTGCTCAGTGATGTCGCGCTCATCGTGTGCGGTAGGGGAAGTCTGCATTATGGATACTAGCAATATTTCATGAGATGGAGGTAAGAATGAGAAGCTAGTTGAATTATCGCTGTATGTTTCTACGATGCAACTATTGCATGTGGGGCGCTCGGGCACTCTATGACCCCAGACGGCCAGCTTCTTATCATATGAGTCATCCGCCGAACGTTACAGATGCGGCAAACATCCCTAATACGACCGTGACTAACCCGCCAAATGCCGTCTGCGTGTATCGCAATCTGGTTATGAGCTTATTGTGTAAAGTTATTCTTAGCATGCTCATTTACTTCATACATGATGCGCTAGCAGCTCAAGTATCCACCAACTGTATCCACCGGCATGTAAGCCCGATTCCGATCGCACAGTCCGAAGGTCGATGCTTCGATCGAGGTGAGGGCTCGGCTGAAGTCCGATCGCATCCACTCGGACCGGTCGAGGCGATCGCCGAGCGCATGACCGGAAAAGAAGCATATACAGACTAGGGTGAGTTATAGACTCTCAAGCTTGATTCCCTGCGCCACCCTCCCGCTAGCGGGGGAGCTCGACCTCTCCATCGGAGCACAATGCCGTTAGCTCGGTAAATGACGGACAACGAACCGGTGAGTATGCCAGAATCCCTGGCTCAATCTAAAAGCGAAACGAAACTCGGCACAAAACGAACAGCTCTGTGCAAAAGCAATGATCAGCCGATCTGACGAGTCTTCCTGACAGGCTCCCGCAGCAATCATTGATGTATAAAAAGGTTCTTCGTGTTCAGGTCTTAATCGAAGTCGCAGAGTCTTACGAAACAAGACTGCCACGATAAGGCCGTTATCTCGAAGGTGCTGCAGATGACTGGACGTTCAATTGATTCCTGCATTCGCCAGCGACACATAAACGAGGCAAGGAGGCTCGAAGCACTTCTTTTCACCGCAGAATTACCGACTCAAGCTGCACTGATGGGCATTGACGGACGAGGCGGCAGACTAACGGGCTCGTGCAGCCCAAAGTCCACATTTCCTCCTCATTCGAACACAAGTACTGTTCCGCCCTATCCATATTGCTATACGGCAGTCTCCTCCGTCCAGTCCCCGCAATACTAACGGTATCTTCCGCCTCATTGGTAGTCTCGACCCTTCCGTGAGACCACTCTTGGGCTACAGATGAGACATACACACCGAATACGCTAGGACTGAAAAAGTATACCCCAACGTGATTGGCTTGAAACCTCAATGTGAGCTGCTGACTCGCAAGGTTACCGTCTGCGAACCGAAGTTGACGTCAGTTGTACGCTCATTTGATCAACTTCATTGTCGCAATACCTGCTGATCTTCATGATCTGCTGTCGATATCGGCTCATCACAACAAATGCAAGCTTGCGCAAGCTGCTCACGAATGACCCTTAACGCTCCACGGCATCACACTCTTGATCACATCAACCATGCTGGCGGAGACGATACCGGACATGTGAAGGGAAGCCTCTCGATCGCATCGTCTGCTGTCAACGCTTGTCGGAAGTCGGGCAGACGATGCGACCGTTGGGTCGGTCAAACAAGTCTTCAATCCACTCCTCTTACTCCTCTCGCTTTCCGTTTTTTTCTTGGTTGCGTTGTGGCCGGTCAACGGAAGAGGGCTGAGCTGGGTCGATCGCCTTACATATGAATAGAGTCACGGATAACTATAGACTGCAAATCCCAGGCGGCGTCAGTGTCGCTGTTACAACTGGAGACGCCTCTACAGAACGACTCTACCTCGCCAGATGTCGGGCGCTCTGTTCCCGGGAGCCATCGTTATGTCCCGGTCCAGGTGAACCCGTTCTACCGACAGCCGACATCCTGGACATGTGTGGGTCAACCGACACGCAGTTGCAGACACCTCAGACCTCAACACGTATAGGTGTGCAGCTTCGCCTCTCTCTATGATACTCATACTCCAGGCCGAGCCTCGTTTCAGATCCACCCACCGTCGACCAGCGGACAGAACCAAGGATCGCCGCCGTAGATCTGGAACGAGGTTGTCTTCATAGACCATTGCTGTCTTTTCAGTCCGAGCTGCTTTCAGCTTTCCAACTAAGTTGTGTCACGTAGATTCTCATCACATTTCCACCTCGACAGCTACTGGAAGAAACATTCGACGACCACCTTCAGCTGAGCGTCTATCATCTTGCAGACACCGCCACATCCACAAACAACACAGAACATTCATTCCGTCCAGGCGTTGTCAAAAATGTCCAACGAGTCCTATACTCTGACTCGCATGCTTCAAAATTCCGACTATGTGTGCGGCGTAAAGCTGTAGTGGACCTCAGCTGCCGATCACATTTCCTACTCTGAGAAGACTTCCAGCTCCCTATCTTATCTCTCTCCTTGATTACCCTTTGTAACTTGTGGTGCTTTTGAGCTGAGATATAACTATCAAGCTTGGTATTCAAGCCCATTGAGATCATGCCTTGCTTAGTCATCTCTCTCAATGGTACCGACTCAATTTTCGGTTGTATCGAGCCTTTCTGTCGGGATCCAACACAGCCCGTCCATACTACCATTGTGTCCGGTCATGACACCTATATTTACTGAGTTTAGTTAACGGGCCAGATTGCATTGACGCCAACGTAAATATATAGATTAAGCTGGCACATAGCCAGTTGGATAAAATACAATTGCGACGGCGGAGGCAACATCGCATAGTCAGTCGGATTGCAAGGTATATAAGACAGACATTTTCTAGCTCTTTGTTCTCTTCTTCTCATCAATGAAATGTCATAAGTTACCTGCCAGAAAAAGACACTTGTCAAACATGCAAAGACACTACTTTTTGTCCAGCTACATGTGAGCTTCACTACTGTACAGACCTTCCAGGTCGTCAGTTATCATCTTCACTCGTCATCGTCCACTGAGCTTAGGACTGTCACTTCATAAGTCTCGGTCATAACACTTGCTCAATACAATTGACTCAATCTTCCATCGAATCGAGTCCAGTTATCGGACCAACACATGAGTGTATACGATCAATCAGTCTACTTATACGTACAAAAGGGGGCTCAGTGGGAAGACTTGATATCACTTGCCCATAGCCAAACAGTCATTTGGTATTCTGTCCAAAATCCGAAACACTCAGGAGATCCATCAAGTCCCTGTTTCTCTTCTTCACTTCTTGCTGAAGGAGTGAAGCTACCCTTTACTGCCCTAGTAATGATTGGTGCACATTCACTCGCTTGAACACATTCCCCATCAGTCCTCGATAAAAGGGTACTATGCTCACTCGGCTGAGCGTGGACCCGGACATACATCGTATGTGTAAGCTCTTGTAGTTCATTGTGTTGAATTACAGGGAGCTTTTGCATGCTAGAAGTATACAAGAGAAAGAAGAAGAAGACAATACAAAAATGCAAACAAGCATAGAGACGTGAGAAGACACGGAGTTTGGCAATGATAGTGTCGGAAGAAGTGCCACTTAGCCTCTAATGATCTATCACCGCCAAACTTTGTTTCTTCTCACGTGTCTATACTTGTTTGCATTTCTTCATTGTCTTCTCCTTCTTTCTCTTTTATATACCTGTAGTATGCAAAAGCTTCTCGCACTTAAACAGATAGATGACTAGTGGCTAAGTGGCATCTCTTCCAACATATTGAACTGCCTGGCCTTCATAGACACCCGATAACATGTAGAAATCCTCTCAAACATATGCAGATATGTCAATAGATGAAGTGAACAGTGGGGATTGCTGTCCCATTCAGCGGATATGCTGAGTGATTGAACTTTTGCAAAGGGCTCCATTCATCACTTCACATTCACTTTTACTATGTGGCACATTTTGGCGGTCCTTCTTTATGACATCGTCCACAGATAAACGTTGGTGGTGTTGGTTGATCCGAAGACAGAGCAAGAATCTCTCCACAGTAAGTAATTCCTTTGTGGCCCGTTGGGAGTTTGCGACAAAAGGTCGAAGGCGTTTTGCAAAATCTGGCAGAAGATTATGTTTATGCAAATTGAGTAAACTGCAATCACATGTTGCTTTAATCTACAATGAAGACTACTGCTAAATTGAAGCAAGTCTGTACAGTCACCCACCATGTTACGCAGATACCTGGAGAACATTGTTGACTCGAGAGTAACCAAGGGGAAGCAAAAGTGTACTGTGTACTGTGAGAAGCAGCAACAAAATGCACCATACTTTGCTTTAGTGCAAGTTTGTTACGAACCGGTCCCTGGAAAGCCTGGTAGACAGCAGAGACTGGTTATACAACAATAGTTTAAGGCAAGCTTTGATCACAACTAACGGCGGTGATCCGTGAGCTTGTGAGTTGGTCACCAGTGGGTTGGCTTGGAAGGATCGAGTTGACAAGCCGGAGGATGTGGTAGAGAGGGAGTGTTGCGAAAGAACTGGAACAGGCCTTGAGAGGTGTAACAATGGGAAGGGGTTTGTAGGAAGAGGTTTCGATATTTTTGATCCTTGGGAAGAAGGATCCAAAGCTATGAAAGTGACCGGCTTATATGCCTTTCTACTACCGGGTCGAGGGCGGCACGGATCACTGCACAAGCACTCGCTGTGGCTGTGTGCGCCTGCCACAATACCTCGCAGAGCGTTTGTGGCTGCGTTTGGATACTCGCTGAGGGATCAAGGCGTCCACGAGTACTCGCTGTGCATCTGTGCACCGCACTGATACTCGCTGTGTGTGCGTGGACTTGCACGAGTGCATGCTGTGTGCTCGTGGCATGCCAGGTCACCTGACCAGGTCATGACAAAGTTTGATCATGAATCTTGTTGTCCCTGTTGCCTATGAGACAAATGTGGAGTAATCCTAGTAGATTCATAAATTTCACTATGCAAGAAGCTTGCACACCACACACACATGTTATCATAGCTGTGTCGGCAAAACAGGTCTGATAGAGAGTTTGCTCTTCTCATGTCCCTATCGAAGCATATGGTGTCAGAAGCATGGCTATGTCTGATTGAAGGTTTGTCAACAGGTGTCAAAGAGACAAACAGGAATAAAGATGAAGGTACCCCCAATCTCATGAGCCAAAGCCAAGTGACTCTGAATTGTTGATTTAGTGCTTGCAACTTGTATGAGAAAAGAATTGAGAATGACTCAAGACAGAGAACACAAGCTCACATACACAGTTCGAGTTGAGTAAATTGAGAAATACTTGACACAACTAACGATTGATACAATACCGTCGAAGAAGTCTTCACTAAGTGTTACGAACCGGTTCCTGGAAGCCCTGGTAGACAACAGAGACTGGATAGACAACAATAGTTTGAGGCCAGCTTGGATCACAACTGACGGCGGTGATTTGTGAGTTTATAAGTTGGTTGACGGTGGGTTTAGCTTGGAAGAATCAAGTTGACAAGCCGGAGGATGTAGTAGAGGGGGAGTGCTGCGAAAGGACTGCAACAGGCCTTGAGCGGTGTAACGATGGGGAAGGAGGTTGTAGGAAGAGGTTTCACTATTTTTGATCCTCAAAAGTAAGGATCCAAAGCTAGAAAAGTATCCCTGTGGGGTCTATATATTCTTTTACTAATTGGTCAAGGGCGGCGCGATTCACTGCGCCAGTGTTTGCCGTGGCTGCCTGCACCTGCTGCAATAATTTGATGTCTGTACACTCAAATACATGCCATGAGGTTGAGGCATCCTCAAGTGATGATCGGGTATCCGTGTGTCATACGAACAGGTCATGATAGCTCATGAAGACAATGAGACCGGGTACCGATTACCTTTTCAATGATTAGCATCCGAGGTGTGAAATAGTCCGTCAGTGACTGCGAGTGCTAAAGTGATACCTTGATGACAGTCAAGAGCAGTAAATAATGAGACCTGTAAAGATCAAGAAGGTAGAGCAAGAGAGTAGAATACTACAGGAAAGGAAGAGTTGTAGAGACAGCAGGAGATTGGGAGGGACGAGACACCTCTCTTCCCCGTTTACTGGCTTGGCCGCGCTGTACAGAGCCTTCTTGGACAATAATGACGAAAACGACTAACTGACCGCGGATCTGTGCAGTCAGCAAGTAGGGGCGGCAGCCAGACGGACACATGGACGCAGACGAATATGATGCTCGACAAACAAATGAACAGATTCAAATGCCAAGGCGTCAGCGTGTCGTCCGGTCGTTGAATGTAAGTGTGTTGAGTAAACCCGGTACAGCCACGTTGGCGATCATAGGTGCCGAACCATCTCTGACAAAGGAGCGATAACGTGAGTCCATTGTCAGTCCAGCAAACAGTCGGCCAGACCTGCGCGGAATTGGTCCAGTCACCATGTGCTTCGTTCGCTGTATTTTGAGTCATGCCACTTGTGCAGCGACTGCCGATGGCACGGTTATGACAACGTTGCAGTGAGGGATTGCGGACAGTGAACAGGCGATCCCGTCTACGGTCTTTAACAGGTGCCGCATAAGGGTGTACGCGAATGGGTCTACGTCACCAATTGGCTTTGTCGTGCTCAAATCGTTCACCAGAACGTTTTGAGCATAGACGCCACTGAGCCGGACGGGCACGTGATGGAGCGCCAGGTGTGACGTGTGTTCACGCCAATACCAAGAATCTGTTCTCGTCAACATCTCGACTATCGTCCTAGTTCGTTGCAAGATCAACTCTATCGCCGACTTGCGTTATGGCTGACGAAGACAAACATCCCTTGAGTTGTGAGTGAGAAGCCACGATCGTTTCGCTCATAACAGCTCACGCACTGTGGCTGGTGCCGGATGGGGATACCGCGCAACGCCTAAGCAAGCTGGTCGAAGAGCTTGCTGGATTGGAACCGTCTGCGCCGATCTTCGCACCACACGTCACCCTTTTGACTCCTATTCCAATCTCCGCGCCCGTGGACGAGATTGAGACGACGCTGCACCGAATCCTGGAAGACGTTCGCAACGAACAATCACTCGCCCCGTTCCCCTTGACGCTACTCCCAGCTCAAAGCGGTTCATCTTACTATCAATCGGTACTCGCCCCGGTGAGAAAGACATCAGATCTCTTGGCAGTCCGCGAGGCTTGTCAAGCTGCCTTTAATCTTGACAAATTGCCCCCTTACTTCCCACATCTCAGCCTGTTATACGGTGACTTGAGCGATACCCGAAGGAACGAGTTGGCTACACAGGCAAATGACAAGATTGATGTCGCCGAGTTCGTTGTCTCCAATGTGAGCATCGTCCGATGCCAAGGTACCCCGCAGGAGTGGAAAATCGTTGGCCAAGTGAGACTGAGTGAATGAGTGTGTGGGAACAGGAGGTTTGATATATGAATCTGTAGACAGGAGGTCCGACCTATGGGTTGCACGATACAGCTATATAAGAGGTTATCCCGATTACCTCGGAGATAGACGATTTCATTACGCGCGCGACTTATCTCGTGACTTTTGATAGACAACTGCGATTGCGATTCAGACATGCAATCCAACTCACTTCATTCGTGTCTACTATCAATCGACACTAGCCATGGCAAGACAAGTCGTTCTCGCTCCCCAAGCTCTCCTTCCCGATGAGAGGGAGCCCCAAGCGGCCACTTTTGAGGTCGATCTCACCTCTGGGCGAATTGTCAATGTAAAACGGGGGATTCACGAACCGACAGATTCTGACAGCGAGATATTGAGGATTGACAGCGATAAAGTGCTACTTCCTGGTCTGATTGAGTGAGTCTACAATGCTGCTTACGGCTGACAACCAGCACACATGTCCACCTCAATCAACCTGGCCGGACAGCCTGGGAGGGCTTTCAAACCGGCACATTAGCAGCAATAAGCGGTGGTGTGACGACTGTCATCGATATGCCTCTAAACTCCATACCTCCAACCACCACATTGGAAGGCTTGAATGTCAAACGTGAGGAGGCAAGGCGGACAGGAGTCAGCTGTGATATTGGATTCTGGGGTGGTATCATTCCGGGAAACCAAGATGAGCTAGCACCCATGCTGCAGGCAGGAGTCAAGGGATTCAAATGCTTTCTAATCGAATCAGGTGTAGAGGTGCGTGTCCCAAGCCTGTTGCTACTCTCCTGGAAATGCGTGCTGAGTTTCTCCCATATAACAGGAGTTCCCTTGCGTCGGGGCAGACGATCTCACACTGGCTTGCGAGGCACTCAACGTAGGTTTATCAACCCGTAAAATGATACCTGTCAATATTCTGATCAATCCGCTAGGGTACCGACGCATTAATCTTGTTCCACGCTGAACTGGACGAGAACGTCCATATTCACTCCAACGACAGGACTGGAGACGGTAAAGTCTATCAGACTTTTGTCGATTCCAGACCGCAATCTTGGGAACTATCAGCACTAGAATTGATTCTCGGATTGGCCAAACGGTACCCAAAGCTGCGTTTCCATATCGTACATCTCTCGGCGGCCAATGCCGTTCCTATCATCGTTGAAGCTCGACGAAACGGTCTCGCCAATCTAACAGTGGAGACCTGCTTTCATTATCTTTGCTTGAAGGCGGAGGAGATACCGGAGAACGCAACGCAATTCAAATGCTGTCCCCCGATTCGAGATAACGAAAACCGTGAACGCCTGCTGTCCGCCCTTCTTGATGGGACGATAGACTACGTAGTTTCCGATCATTCGCCTTGCGTACCCGAACTGAAGAAGGGCGACTTTTTGACAGCATGGGGTGGTGTGTCCGGTCTGGGTCTCGGCCTCTCCCTCTTATGGACCGAGTTAGGCGAGAAAGCCGGCCTGGCTCGAATTGTGGACTGGCTGGGACCAGCGCAAGCTCGTCAGGTTGGACTAGAAGGGCAAAAGGGCGTCTTGGCAGTCGGCGCAAAGGCTGACTTCGTGGTTTTCGATCCGTCTGCCTCCTTTGTGGTCATGCCTGTGAGTGTAGAGGTACGAACTTTCCACTGATCTTTTAGACCACCCTCCAATTCAAGAACAAAATCTCCCCTTACGTCGGCAAGACACTGAGAGGTACAGTCGAAAGAACCTATTTGAGCGGAAAGCTGGCGTGGGAACGGCAAAACGGTTCCACAGGCTGTGCGGGATCTTTGTTGTGATTATGCATATCATCAAAAATTGAGAAAAGCATCTTCCGGACTTTCAAGCCACTCGTCTAGACTGAGTGCCCGAAGCTTCTGTATCATTTTGCTGTTCAGCGCAGCGATGTCGGCATTCTCATGATTGCCTGTCATTGATGTTGTCGCCCAGGTGGACAAGGCATTGGTGACCAAGTCCAAGTCTGCTTCGACCGAGGCCGCTTCTACATGTTTGAAGCTATGATTAGATGTGCCTAGATGTCTGACAGCCGTTTGCACTCACCAATGTTGTGGCCACTTAGCTGTAATCTCCTAGCTTCGCGCAGCAGTATCATGGCGGCCTCATTCCACCTGCGATCAACGAATGCGACTCGGGTAAGTACTCATCACACAGATAGACAGGGCATCGTCATACGTACACCGTAATGATGAATACATCGTAGCCAGCGGTTTCCTGTTTGTACGATGAGCTAGACCAGCGATGTCAATGAGGGAGTGTTCACTTACGAGGCGCACAGGACTAGCGCAGATGACCCTGGCCAACCTTCTGGCGATGAGCAGCGCCACACTGTTGTCCACGTTCAAAGATCGGACGTTCCACATTTGCATATACGCGTTTCCAAGGAGGAAAATCTGATATTGAGCGCTCGCCCATGACACAGAACTCACCAGAACCAAAGTATCCCGCCGCAAAATGATCGCCGGCAGCTCGAGATCGTGACCTTCATCCCAGCGAGGCCAGGGACATTGGTAGCCTGGTGGCAGGCGGTCGCATAACGTGTCAAGCGCAAACTTCAATCGCTGGGTCGCTATTGGGTTGCTGACAAAAGATGCTTGAGAGCTTGAGTCGAAGCGACCAGGAATGACAGACTCGGTCCTAGGTGCAAACGGAACCTCCGGCCGGAGCACTCGAAGGTGAACCGCTTTGGCAAGAAGAGTAATGGCTTTCAGCCGTATGACATGGAAAGAATCGTAGGCTGTGGGCGTCTTCTCGATATTGGGTTGCAGGAGGTCGTTGATTGTGAGATCGTCGGCTTCGGATACCAATCCCTGTGGACTATGAGAACATGCAAACGTGTTGGACTCACCAGCGCATAGTCATCAAAAGGCCGTGGAAAAGGAGTGGTTATGTCCTCTACTCGGAAGCCGGCGTCGAATAGATACGCAACCGCGGTAGCAACATCAAGCTCATATACCGCCCAACTGCAAGTCAGTGATCCAAATTTGAGCAATGAGCTTACAATGCGTAGATCCTCTCTGCCAGGTCAATCGGATCTTCGGGCCATGGGATCATATAGCTGCCTGACCTCAGAGTAAACATACGGACCGCATTTAATGTAGGTACAGGGTGCCAGACGGAAGACGGGATTCGATGTAGACCGCACGCTGTAGCTAGGCGGATAGCTGATCCGACCATGTGATACCCATCATCAAAGCGTTCCGACGAGAAGAACAGATTGGTGAGCAACGCCATAGCTCGAATGACATCTAACAGCCGCTCGCCTATGCGAACTCCTCCACGAATGTGCATCTCAGCTTTCTGCAGGAATGTTTCTTCGAGTTGCCGCACCGCGGCGTGTGAGGACCGCCGAGCACCCGTGGTGTACATGGCATATAAGAGAGCAGGGTGAGGTCGCTTTTCGGGAGGCAGTGTGAGCCTAGTGTAAAAGCGGGGTATGTTGAAGAGGACAGCGAAGACGCCTTTCTTGCTGAAATAGAGATCCAGTCTGCGGCATCAGCACAATCTTTGCATAAATATACTCACAAATGGTCCCGAATAGCTGGAGGAACAGCGTCTGGATCGAAGCTAGCGATTGTCGGCAAGCCTTCCATTGGCGTATCGTAACTGGCGGAGAACGTCGACAGGCCATGTTGATCTAAGAGCGAGGCGGGAGTGAAGAGATCTACGCTGCTGAAGTTGCTGCCCAGTGTCATCATGGTCGAGTCAAGTGAACCAAAGTCAAAGGCAAAATTCGGGTCTGGGGCTTGCAAGGGTCGAGGACTGTATATCGTAGAGGTTGCCAACGAGGATGAAGGCACCAGTGACACGGGATCGGTAGCAAGTTCTTCCGATTCATCATGCCCTGCTGTCGGTAGCACTAAACGGTCTGGATCTGTCGTCTGTATCTGTGATTCAAGATGGGCTATTTGTTCAGCTGCATTTCTTGGGAGCAGTGCTTACCTATTCTGTCTTTGAGCTTTGCAATCCGGCTGATCGATTTGCCATTCTCGTAGATACAGTCCTTCTTCAAGCGCGCGCAAGTGACGCAGACGGGCTTCTCTCCACCACATTTCTGATACAAGTGTTACTGTCGATCAACTGTGCAATAATGAGGCCCGACGTACAATGCGACGCTTCCGACAAGCGAGACAGGCGTCTCCTCTTCTGAGAGTTGCTGTGTGTGACGTGAACATCAGCGGTGGTTGGAGATGGATTGAGAAACATGTCAAGCCCACGCTTGGCAGTCATGTGATGACCATCACTGTGCGCGGCGGATCGATCTACAGCCTCTGCTGCTTCAACCGTATTGTGGTCCATGTCTGCCTGCTATTGTAAGTACTAGTGCGCGGAGAACACCGTGGGCCGTATTTAAAGCCGCGTATGATTGAGAGGGATCATCGAATCAAGCCAATGCGGGAACGTAGTTCGAGTGGGTTTGTAGTGGAAGTATCCGACCCATCAACGGCAGTGCTCCCGAGTCGGAGAGCCTAGTGCATAGATGTAGGTGCGGGGCAGGCCTTGAGGGACTGTGATATCATGCAGAGTCATTGCTCATGACCGAACAACTAAAGACAACAACAGACGCGGTCATTCAAGACCGTGTCTGAGAGGGCGGAGATCACCGCCGCTGTCCGCAATGCCACATTGGGCATACCACCCATATAGCACGTAAAGTAGGGAAATCGCCGATCTCCTGTCCTTTTATGAACCCTCCCACTTTGCCAGAGGAGACGAGAGTAGCATGACGTACGGGTGCCACAAAACTCGTGACGGGATCAAAAGTGAGAATGATTCTTTGGTCGTCTGATTCTGACATTTTCGTGCATACTCGTGCTCACAGTCACTCTCGCTAGGCTGCAACGTTCAGTCATACAAATCCTTTGTCTTTGACACTTGTACCCTCGCTTCATACTCACCTTCCAACTCCCACCCGTACACCAAATATAAAATCAAAATGGCCGAAGCTCAAGTCGACCTGAAGAAGACGGTGCCCCAGCCGGACGCAAAGGCGGAGAAGCCTGTCGAGAAGGGTCTCAGCAACGATGCGTGAGTCAAGATCGCAGACATGCACTCTGTCTATTATTTACTTGTCATCTGACCATGTGTTCATGACAATGCAGTCTCACCAAATACACCACCGCTGGTCAAGCCTTGTCCGACGTGCTGAAGAAGCTCATTCCGCAAATCGCCGCTGGTAAGAAGGTGCTGGACCTTGTTGTCGAGTGAGTCTACCGATGTCAGGGCTGTTTGCTGATCGAGTAGGGGCGACAAGCTCGTTGCCGAGGTCGTTGCACCTCTGTGGAACAAGTCGAAGAGCGGTGTCAAGATCAGCAAGGGTGAGCTCACAATACCCACTACAAATCTGATCATCTAGGTCTCGCTTTCCCCACTTCCATCTCCGTCAACAACGTTGTCTCTCACGTCTCTCCTCTCCCTTCCGACCCCGAGATCGAGCTCAAGGAGAACGACGTCGTCAAGGTCATGTTGGGCATCCAGCTGGACGGTTACGCTGTCACCCATGCCGAGACAGTCCACTTGTCTACCAAGACTGACGGACTCGCGGCCGACGTGATCAAGGCGGCGTACGAGGCTTCGCAGTTGGCTATGCGAGCCCTCAAAGTTGGTGGCAAGAACTGGGACGTTACCGAGGTCGTCGAGAAAGCTGCCAAGGACTACAGCTGTGTGGGCGTGGAGGGCATGTTGAGCTGCCAACACGAGCAAAACGTCACCGACGGCAAGAAGCGAATCCTTTTGAACCCTACCCCCGAGCTGAAGAGGGATCACGAGACTGTTACCTTCGAGGAAGGTGAGGTTTACGGTGTGGATGTCCTTGTGGTCACCGGTAGCACTGGAAAGGTGTGTACACATAATTCGTCATTCACGGAAGCTGACAAGTACATGTTCAGGCCAAGGCCGACCCTTCGCGAACCTCAATCTACAAGCGGGCCGACATCAACTACCAGCTCAAGATGAAGACTTCCCGGGCTGTCTTCTCTGAGATCCAGAAGAAGGCTGGTGCCTTCCCTTTCACTTTGCGTGCGCTCGACGATGAGAAGAGGGCTAGAATGGGTGTTACCGAGGCTGTTGCACATGGTGGGTTGACTAGTAGAGGACCTCCACTGACCTTCCAGGTCTGCTTAAACCTTACGACATCGTGCAAACCGCCCCTGGCACCATTGTTGGACAGTTCTTCTTCACTAGTGAGTGCATCACGCGGTCTGACATTAGGCCTTATGAGTGCACTGACACGCTGTCACAGTCGCATTACTGCCTGCTGGTCCTTTGCTGCTGTCTCCTGCCCCTGTCTGGTACTCTGCGTGAGTCACTAGACACGTATGCATCTGAAGCCGCATTCACCAACCCTAACCACCTCGTAGCGACAAAGTGTCATCCGAAAAGTCGTTACAGGACGAGGAGCTGAAGAACCTCATCTCTCAACCTCTGCGTCTACCCAAGAAGAAGAAGGCGAAGACCAACGGAGAGTCAAAGGACAGCACTGCTTGAACCATGAATCACCTATGAGGGCTCATTGGAAATTTTACATTGCCTACATCCATATGCATATATTAGGCGACAAGCTTCTGCCTGTAAGAAAACTGGTTCGGTCAAAGTGGAGGTTGTCCTCTGATTTCAAACGTGACAACGACGCCGGGGTATCTTATGCTGGCATCTATTGCTTAGATTCGTGTGAAGTCGTCTTGCATTGCGCTTGTCAGTGTGTACAAAGCTTGTCTGATCAACCGGCTGTACTCGACCTGAAGAAAGAGCGGAAATGGTCGACACCGGTACCGTGCATCTTGTCGTGTTGATTCACGGTCTTTGGGGTGAGTTGAAGCTGCCATGCACTATTTCCGAGCACGAACGGCTTGATGACATTGCATAACACGAAAAGGTTCACCGACACATCTGCATGCCGCCAGAGAGGAACTGGAGCGGGCATGGTCCGGATCGGTCTCCGAGACCGCTGCGCAAGGACCACCTGAAGACCGTGTGGAAACGACCAAGCTACGTGGGCCGGGTAACTCGGAGCTTGTGGTCATGGTCGCAGGAGGCATGTCGTCGCAATTGACATATGACGGCATCGATGTTTGTGCAAGTCGGGTAGCCTTCGAGGTGAGCGCATGTGTATGATGCATCATTCACCTGTGCAGGTCGACTCGAAAATTGCAGAGTTGCAATCAGAGTCTAAAGAGGTCAACATGATCAGCATTGTAAGCTGAGCGCGGCTGAGCTGTGAGTCTAACGACAGACTGGATACTCTTTAGGTGGATGTGAGTGTATACATGGGAGTGATTCTGATCTTCAGTGGTCGCGAGATATCTGGTTGGGCTACTAGAATCCAGAGAGCCCTCGTTCTTCGACAAGCATGAACCTCGATCCTTCTCCACCATCGCCAGTCCGGTAAGTGATCATCGCTGGTCAGATACGCATGCTAACACAGCATATAACAAGCACATCGGCATTCCGAGGTACAGTGAGTGACCAAGACTCTGTCCCAGAACTGACTTCAGACACTTTGATCTCGACCGCACTGGGCTGGCTGGGATCGCGCGTGCTGTCCAGATCTGGAGAGCAGCTGTGGGTCGCAGATCGATATTCAGAAGAAGACGCTCGACCTCTGCTGGAGATCATGGCGGATCCTCGTACGTGCAAATTCGGGGAGCAGAGCTGACGACAGGTCTGGTGTTCTATCGAGGTCTTCAGCGATTCAATCGCATCGATATCTATGCTAACGCGTGAGTGCGGTTCTAAAAGAAAATACTTATCCGCACGCAGAATCAACGACAATTCGGTGCCTTATCCAACTGCCGCTATCGATACTGTGGACCACTTCGTGCATTGGGATCAACGCAACATCGAAGTCGAGACCGATGATGCGGGCATCATCCAGCATTGGCGGAATGCACCCGTAGAAGACGACAGGAAGATTGCCAAGCAAGGATGGTCAACCTATATTGGCGCCTTGCCCCCAGTGCTGAGATACCGCTTTCCGTACAACTATGTGAGCACTGTGGTTGTGAGTGAAGCTGACAACTCAACAGCTTATCCTTCTCCTCTTCCCTATCATGTTACCTCTCCTCTTACTCCTCATGTAGGTCAAGCAAAGCATGTACAATGCTGATATCCAGTCTTTTCCGCCAAGGACTCGATACTCGCCGCTCGTAAGTGATTCTTTGTGACCGTTGACTGATGGAACAGACGGGCTCGTCTGCAGCAGTTGGCAAGTGCAGCTCATGGAGCAGAGACCCCTGCTTCGCCAATCCCCACTTCATCCGGCCTCTCCATACGTGCTTTGAGGGACGCGATGCGCCGAGCTGAGCGGGAGTTGGAGTCGGATCTAATCGAATCTTACGAGACATTGTCAGATGCTCCCAAATCAGATGCTCATGAGCATCCCGCTGGAGTACTCGTCAAAGCCCACCTTAGCGATAGGCAAATACGAATGGCTCTATGGCTAAATCAACTGCCGCTTACCAAGTATATCACCTGGTGGCCAGAAGTTGCAAATGCACATGCTACCATCGTGGTAAGGTAAGCTCTCGCCAAAGTCCGAGCGCTGACGCGGGCAGAAATTCAGCTCAATTTCCCGCACATGAGAGGGGAAGAGGACTCCTCAAGCAGTGGGCGCAACAGGTGCTGCAGTGAGGACAAGTACTCGATACATCAAAGCAAAGATGAATTGAGATACAATAGACGTCAAGCCTTCTCAAGGTTGGACACACACTAGAGGTTTGCAGTTATACAGCACAACTTCGTATCTTGGTCAGAGACGACCAAGTATCCCTTTTCTGGAGTTGTGCAGACGCTTCGCACGAGCGGCAGCCACTGCTATCAGCTAAGTAACGGCTTGGGCGCTCACTGAACTTCTTGCTTTCTGATCCCAAGCCTACCGATGATACTGAGCTCGGTTGATCGAGTATTCGACCGATTGCTTGATGAAAGTCAACAAACAGCTTGTGTGCAAGGAATGGTGACCATACCTTTGATCGGCGTCACAGGAAGCAACGGGCGTGGTGCTCCATTCTGATGTTGTCAGCGATGTTGATAAAACTACACTCACATTGAGTCCTTCGTACAATCGAACCGTCTCCTTTACCCTACCATGGCCACGAGTCAACTTGTCTGGGGAGCCTTTGTCGCCTAGCCGTTGCCGATCCGGTAGAGACTCAGGGGTCGGCTTGCGTGAGTCCCGCGCCACACTGAGCGGTGGCCAGGCGCGTCCTTCAAATGAGCTGTGGCAGAGATCCATGTTTCGAAACTCTTGCGAAAGATCGGAGTCGACGCAGTCGTTCAAGGAAAGGCTCCACGACGGCTCATAGACATTTCCGTCTCGCAATGGGCTCGCAAGTCGTTTCGAGTGTGTTTTGAGGGAATCGTCGAGCAAGCCCCAAGTCGACATCACTTCCTCAAAGAGGATGTCCTGACGTTGGTGAAGGGAGTCGTCGGGGAAGAGGTCGTCGGCGAGAGAGGGAGAGGAACAATCGTAGAAAGGGGTTGGCGGTGTTCGGATCCGGCTCCCAAATTCATGTGACCGCTTGCATATATCAGTCTGAGTATGTCACATTAAGTGACTCACAGTGTCACTCCGAAGCGTCTCGAGCACAGGGCTCTCACACTCATCGGAAGTGCATGACGACACGCCCAATTGCACCTGCTCAGTCTGGACACCGAACGCTAGCTTTGCAAGGGGTCTGTCGGGTGTGGCGAGCCTGAGAGAAGGGACTGGTTTCTGCCGCGCAGGTGACTTCTTCTTGCTAGGTACTGGAGGGGGCGGAGGGGTGGGAGGAAGAGGCCGGGCCGTGTCAATGACAGGGCCTTTCAGCCGTATGTTGCCAGATTTTGTCGAGGCCGGGATATCATTGAGCGACAGCTCCCCGAGGGGTCGTCTCGGGCTCGGAGGAACTTTGGTCGGTCGCACCTGCTCTCCCGGCGGGATCAGGCATTTCCGAAGCTCATGGTATATCGCGACTTGCTCTGGTCGTCGGCGGACTCCAGGCGGCGCCCCTGGCGTGGATCCGGAGACTTTGCGGAATCTTGCTATCTGTGCCTGCGAAAGATGTCCGCCGGACTTGGGTATGCGACGTGACCCAGCTGTACCAAATCCACTATCGATGTCGGCAGTCTGGGCGTTTGAGAACATGTCGAGGGCGAGACACGGTGCTGCACGAGAAGTGTTGTTAGTCGATTGTCTACCAACGTTTATAGGCAGAGTTGCTTGGACTTACGCGGCTTTTGGTCCTTCGTTGGCAGGTCAGACCTCTGCAATGTAGGACCATAGGGACCGTACCACGGACGGTGGGGAGCCTCAAGGTGTTCTGACTGTATGCGTGATTCGTCGGTGATCAGACCAGAAGAGGAAGGCAATTCAGACGGCCTAGCTGGTCGCGTGTGCTTTTGTGCTCGAGGCAGAGAGAGAACTCGATAGATGGTCGTCGCGACTGTCCGACCTTTGCTCCGGGAGGTAGAGTCGGATTTCGACATGGCGCTAGGGCTCTCAAGAGGTGAGGGGATATGAGGTGTCGAAGCTGTCGCTGGATCTTGGAGATATCCGTATTGCACGAGGGTGGGAAGGGTGGCGACAAATGTGGTTGCATTCAGGGAGGAAGAGAGGAGAACAGTGGAAGCTTGCTTGCACAGCAGCTGGCAAGATGGAAAGAGTGAAACGAAGAGTATTATGGTCGGTGACTGGGTTGGGGAAGGAAGTGAAGGCGGTGAAGAGGAAGAAGGAGAGGAGTGTGGTGATGAAGGCAAGTATGAGTGGCAATAGCCATTGGTGGCAAAAGTCAGTCTCGTCTCTGCAAGGGAAGGTGTCGAGTCACGTGGTAGACGTGGTGTAACAACCTCATTACAAAAGTGTTGTAATGGTATTACGATTTCGGCATCAATCTGATCAAGCTGATTTCAAGGGAAAAAAGAAGCCATTAGCGGTTATCAATTCACGCATAGTTCCGAAGATCGGTGACTGATCATCGTACAGTACTCGTAGTACCGCATACTCACACAAAACAGACTTCGGTTCTTGCTCGCTCCTCGTCTCCGCTGGCTGGACTCACGCACTGGGCAACTCGCCCTCAAGCTCTCAGACATGTCCTCTATACGCCTTACGACCCGTCGATTCCCGTCTCATCTCGTTTTGCTGCCTATCTGTCCCGTTCATTCCTGCCGACAAGCGCATGCCGCTGCTCTGCCGCGATCAGACGATCCCCTCGCCGGACCTTCTTCACCTCTCCGAGATCAAGCAGCTAGCAGGAAAGGGAAAGAGAGGGAAGACGCTTTGGCTCAGACATATCGCTTTCCCGAGCGAGGAAGATATGGTGGACCGCCAGATCCCTTCGAGGTGATGGCTTTAGACCGATCGGCTTGTGAACGTGATGTGAAGCAGCGTTGTACGTATCGTCTGCTCAACGGCGCTCCTCGTGACTGACCAACAATTCAGATTACAAGCTGGCTCTTCTCCTTCATCCGGACTCATCACATCCATCGTCATCACCCGAACATTTCGCGATACTGAACAAGGCGTACAAGCTGTTATCCAAGCCATCTTCTCGATCCTCCTTCTTGAAGACAGGCTATGGATGGGATATCGGCCATTCTGTCAGCGTGCCGCATGACAGTCACATGCGGGCAGAGGTGATTAAGAGGCGGCAAGGCGGCGCGGCTGCATGGGATGGCAAAAGCCGGCGCTTTCGCGATAGTGATGCAGGTCGAGGTGCATGGGGCGGCTTCAACGGAGAGCAAGGTTGGAAGCCGTACGAAAACGTCGAATTTGGCTTCCATCCAACTAGTACTGGCACTGGCGAGGAAAGGTACATGTCCAATCCGAGGTTTCTCGCTGTGGTAGGAGTCATTGTGAGTGAACCTAACAAATTCCCGACCGGAGCGCTGTCCTGACGATTTCAAAGAGTGCTGCGATGGGATGGATGCAGTATCATCGTGTGGGACAAGCGTCAGAAACCACTCGAGAGGTTCTGGACCGACAGCACTCAGGGTCAGTCGTCACTTATAAACTCAACAGATAGTTCTAACATCACCTTAGCGCATCGCATGCTTTGGCTCAAGCTCGATACGAAGCGGCAATACACGGGAAGACACGTCGCGAACAAATCCGGCGACGAGTGCGCGAAGCTGAGGTTCTCAAAGAATTGGAAAAGATTGAGCAGGGAGAGGTATCACCACATGATTCACGATGAACGTATCTCTTTCGCTTGCCAATTACAACAACATTGCCGAAACAATCCCTATGACCATTGACAACCAGTCTAGTCTCACATTCTCCACGTCTCCGCTTGAGACCGACGACACAGCGGCGCTCGTCGTTGTCGTGGTGGTGCAGGGGGTCCTGTCCACTTGGTCAGCGAACTAGCGTTCCGACACTCACCCATGCGGTTTTGCGGTTATCGGAGTGGGGATCCAACCTGATATCAGCCAGTCGAATTGTCTCATTGACATACCATATGTTATGCCGGTCTGCATCGACCAGTCTGCAGCTTTTTCTGTCTTCCAACACCACGCCACCCAGCTGTCTTTGTCAGCATTGGTCGATGCCCGTCTACTCACCCGGACTACATCGTTGTCAGCGCGTTGACATCGATCGTCACTTACAGCTTGCTCATAAACCCATGTCTGCGCTTCAAACGACCTGGCAAGAAATTCTACGTATTCACTGCTGAAAGCTGACGGATCTACTCCTGTCTTGTGGGTGCAATCGCCCGGAAACGTGAGACTGAGACAAGTCGTCAGTGCGGAAACACATCTCCTTGGCTTACGCAGCGGAATTGTTCATCGTGTTGTCGTATCGCGCGCCGACCCCGCGGCCATTCAGCCAATATGCGCAGTCCGTGTTTGCTGCTATACAGTCAGTGTTGCCTGTTGATCGTCACTCACGAGTGAACTCGCCAACGATAGTCCAATGAATATCATTTGACGTTTTCAGGTAGTCGACTTGGCTACAGTACCAGTCGATGTTTTCGTTGTATCCCATTTCCAACAGGTCAAGATCGAAGCTGCAATCAGCGCTATCGCTACGATCACGACCTACACAGTATAAATGTGCTGACTGTGAGTTCGCGCCTCGTTTATTAGAGTACTCACCGTATCCATAGCCACGTCATAGTAAGTTGGCTCCTCCATGAAAGATTCCCAAGTCTGCAGGCCCTGGAAGCCCTCGTCAATCGCCACCACCAACGTCGCTTGGGCTGAGGCGTTCCGAACAGAGCAGTAAGCCGATTCGTAGAATGCTTTGAGGATGCTGACTTCCTCAGCGGTGTAGGGGTATGGCTCGTTGATGAGCTCGATGGCTATGACAGTGTTGTTGTACGACGGTTGAGTGAATTCGGCTGTCAACACTTGTAGGGCTGTTAAAGTCCGGGCGATATTGGTGTCATTCGAGAACCACTCTCGGGTACCACGCAAGCCTCTAGCTCATCAGCAGCGCCACTGCATGATGTCCGTACTCACGAATTGTCGAAACCGTTCTGCGATCCTGGCGCCCCGTGGAGATCGACCATGACCTGCTCGTCGGTGTCAGCGGTTAAGCGTTATGACCCAGCCTAAGTCAAACCCACCTTCAGATTGAGGCTCTGAGCCCAGCCGACCGCCATCTTCAGGTAGTCATAGGCGCCTTCCATAAGCTATGATTACAACCATAATCACCCACCGACCAAATACGGCTCCCCGTTCTCCAAAGGTATGACAGACCAGACTGTTCATCAGCGATATTCGTGATCTGTATAACCTACAACCGATTTGTATCCTGATGGTATTCAGTCCTACAGCAGCGATGCTAACGACATGGTGTCAGCGCACTAAAGCGGCGCGTGGTCTCATGAGCGAGCTCACTCCTGCAGCTCGACGTATTGGAACCAAGAGGCCCAATGTGTGCGGATCTCTGTCATGGAATCATTCTGAGACGACATGTACTGCCCATAAGTCCACTCATCCACGACCCAATCGGGCTTGCTGTCGAAGAGAGATGGGGTGATCCAAGGCTTGGGGGTTCAGCAACCTGTCATTCTCTCGGAACTCACTTCGAGCACGAGCCTGTATTGGTCAGTTCAAATTCGCACTCTTCCGCAACTCACCAGCCGCCTATGTTAACGCCTCGCATCGGATCCTCGCCCCATGTAAAGCCCGGCGCCGAGACTCGCTTGGACAAACCGCCACCCGGCCGCGTATGACCGCCAGTCGGTATAGATGACGATAGAGATCCGCTCAGTGACGTGCATAGCACAACAAGAGCAAGTGCTGGGTTCCGCAACAACATCGTTATTTTGCTTGATTGCGATGAGCGGCGACAGGGCGAGCGGGCAAGAAGAATATAGTACAGGCGAGTTCTAGCAGTACAGATGGGATACACGCAATCGATGAAGAGTCCATCGTATATATGCATGCATCTACTGAAATTCTTTTGAGCGTTGGGGCGGCTCGTCAATGGTCATGGAGCGCATGGGTCATAGACGATCATTCAACCAACCTTGATGACTGCGTTCACACAGCCATTCACGTGTGTATGTGTGTGCACGACCGTTTTGATGGGGTTCATTCATCTCGAATGAATCCTCATTCCCATTGATTCCCATTCAATGATAAGATATAACACAGTATGAACCACGTCGCTACACGTATCGAATCAATCATGCATAGAATCGACTTTACAAACCCTCCGAAGTCACAGGGGCAACCATCACCATCTATCATATGGTAAGCGGCCGGCCGAAACATCGATGAGGAAATGGCGACATACCTTTACTTTGCCTCTCTGCGTGTTCTTGTCCTTCTCGATGGAGATGTCGACGGTGATCTTGTCAAACACCGATATTGTGACGTCCTCACCTCCCTGGCGAGGGATGCTGATGCTGTAATTCTCGGCATCATAGTTATGGGTATCCTTTGTGAACGTGATAAGACCCTCAAGACCAAGCCTGCATATCGTGTCAATTCTGCCCACGCACTTGCTACTGACAAGTCGAATGCACTCACTTTGATACGAAAACAGCGAGACCGTTCTTGAAAGTCCTGATAACGAACGCTTCTTCTCTAGATGCTCGACCATCGCCGAGGCCAGACGCAGCGCCGCGTGCCTTCAATGCGAGGCCGACGTAGAACTCGATTGATGCCCTGCTTGCCATCTGAGCCAAACGGTGCCGACGGTTCACGACAGTCATCGTCCGCTCAACGTGAGATTTGGACTGCAGCGAGGGATGCAAAGGAGTGTAGTTGATAGCAGCGGATAATTGTCGATGAGCCAATACATCGGCATATCGTCGAATTGGGGACTGTCGGGCAGTCAGCTACGGCCATCTATAGACCGTCCAGCTATCGTTACTCACAGTAAAATGAGTGTAGATAGGACTGGCCAGACCATAATGACCATACTGCTCCTTGGAGACGCTGCCTGAGCAGAAGTACTCTGCAGCTAACATGCATCGAGTTGCCATGATGCGGACAAGAGTGTTGAACTCCGGCTCTTTCGGATCCTGCGAATCGCTCGTGATGAGTCGCTAGCACAACGATCGAAGCGGATTACTCACAACACAAAGATCCAAGGATGCAGCCAGAGCTCCCGAACTGGAAACGTCCAAAGTCAAGTTCTTCCGCTTTGTAAGCAGGTCTTGGAGGGCTTCGAAGTTGGTTTTAGGTGGAGGAGCGTGTCGTCTGAGTGTGTCTGTTTAGCAGCGTTCTTAAACTGCACGGCTCACTCACCGTAAGACAGCTGTTGCAGGGAAGGTTTCCTGTATTTTGGCGGCAACACTGATGTTGGCGAGAAGCATGAATTCCTCGACAAGACTGTTGGTCTCGCGCTGCTGCTTCTGCTCCACATCGATGGGCTCCGCTGATTCTGACGAGTCGAGGTGAATCTTTAACTCGGGAGAAGATAGCGAAAGTGCTCCAGCCCGCATTCTGCCTTCTTTCAGCTTGATCGCAAGCGAGTTCAACAGTCGAATTGATTTTGTCAAGGGATCGCTCAGGGATCTGCAGCGGGTCAGGAATGAACGCGACTTTCAGCTCATACGCGCACTCACTTGTCATCTTTGCGAAGCTGGGCGGCCTCGTATGTGAAAGCCTCCTTGGAGGCAATCACCGACTTGACGAAACGGACTTTAACGATCTCAGCCTCGGGTGTAAGTTCCTGTTCTCCAATCAGCGTGTGGATTACAAGCGAGAACAGCTTGACTCACCCAAATGACAGAAAAGGCTAGTCGTTCGACGAAAGGACGAAGTGAACAAAGATTGGTACCCAACAGCGCCGGCAACATATCAATGCGCTTGTCCACCAAATACACAGTGGTTCCTCGAGCCGCAGCTTCCGAATCCATGGGGTTATCGGGAAGCACAAAGTGAGAGACGTCCGCGATGTCTGCTTTCTTTCAGTGAAAGATCAGGCATGTGAGAGAGTGAAGTAACTTACGGACTCCAGCTTCAATGTTACCATTAGGCAGAGCACGAGCGTGCAAGGCGTCATCAATGTCTTGACAACCTGCGTTAGAAGGTGGTTTAGCATAACATAGCTACAGGGCATTGGGCCAGGAAGGGTCTCACCTGGTGGGTCGATACTACAGACAATCAGATCCCTCAGATCCTCTCTATCTCGCCACTCGAGGTTTTCCGGTCGCTTTTCGGGGACTACCCATCTGTCGCCTTCCGCAGGCAAGCAGTTCAAGATCGCCTTTCCGAAAGGTCTGTACGGCACCTCGTACTCTAACAACAAGCTCTCTTGCTCCGCCTCCTTGCTCTCAACCTGGCCCAAAGACCTCACGAAATGTCCATCGGGGTAACGAGAGTTTGTGGACCAAGAATCGATTGTTACTAGGATCTTCTGGTCGAGTAATTGAGGGGCTTGACGTGTTCGCAAGCGGATGCGAGGAAGTGCTCGGGAAAGGGGAGTAGCGAAAACGGTTTGTTGGGCAAGCGAAGTGAGGGCGGCATCGGACAAGGACGACCGATCGAGATGGCATACGTAGCTGTGCTCGAGGTTAAAAATGTTTTGTCGCAGGATGAAGATGTGTCACTCACGCGCGCCAGTTGCGTTTCACTACACCGACCACCTTGCCTGTGGGCAAGACCCCCCACGACTTCCGCTTGGAGGCAGTTTGAGCATCCATGACTTCTGCTCGTTCCTTCTCGGTCTCCTTGTCGGGGATACCAGCTCCCTCATCGTCCTCTGCATCGTCATCCCGCAAAGCCTCTACGAGAGTATTAGTAAGGCGTAGGTGCAGATTGCTGAACAGATACGCACGGTCCTGGTCGATCACCTCTTCGCCCGGTGCCTTCCACTCTGCCTTAGGGAATATTTCCACAACAACGACGTCGCCGTTGACAGCACGATTCATAGCCTCCCTGCCAACGAGCAGAACAGGCTTGTTGAAGGCAGGTACGTTGACCGTACCCTGAATGTGAGTTAGTGAAACGGACTAAGTGAACATTGCAAGTATACGTACCTCAAGATAGTTGTATTCGTTGGCGTTGAAATGACCTTGGTGATACCTGCCGGTCTTCACACCTGCACTCAACGTATCTTGGGTGAGATACTGCATGAGATACATCAGTTGAATTCCACTTGATCCAAAACCTACTCACATCTTGATAGATCTTTTTGGCTCTTCTCTCAGATGGGGCCAGCTCGTCGACACCGCCGACTACCAGATCAACCAGCCTTGCTCTTTCTTCGCTGTCCATGCCATCGACGTATTCCTTCGTGCTAACGGCTGTGAGGCCTTCGCTTGTAGCCCGTTCCCTGTTTCCACGATCGTCCGTAATCAGGATGAGTTGAGGGGGTCTAGCAGATGATGCGGCCAAGTGATCAGGGTAGAAATGCAGGGTCTGTCTTATAGCTAAACATTCGCGAGACGTCAGCAGTGTCGTCCGCGATCTGGAACCTATGGACATACCTCTATCGTTGCGATCATTGGGACCTTCTTTGCCCGCATCCTGGGCGTCCTGTGGTACTGTGGCCGTCTCCCTTCGCTCTTCGTTCCACCAGACCCATATCAAACGATCTTCATCTTGTATCAGCTGTTGCAAACGATTATACAGTGGCAACGACCGATGACGAGTCTCCCGAACCGTAGTGGAGGGGATGACGAGAGGTAGGGATGCTGGCAGCTCGGTCAACAGATCCATCTGGTGCAAGACGATGTTGGTGTCGATGACCAGGTAGTGACCTGGGTTGCCGAATTTGGCGTGTTTGGTGTACCCATTCTTGGGAAGGACGGGTTTGAAACCTGGATAGTCCACGCAAAGAGAACACTGCTCGTAACCACATGGTATGTCGTCGCGCACATATCGTTCTCGAAGAACTGGGTGGCAAAGCTGGGTTAGCGCTTCGAGCATAAGAGAGCGCAAGGATTGCTAATGACGCACTGTTCAGCACCTTTCCTCTTGCAGTTTTCTTTAGAAATTTGGTCTGCGCTAGTGGGACATCGGTACGGGCTCGCTTGAGGATGGTGATAGGCGGGTGAGCCTTCAAGGAGCTTGGTGCCGGAAATTCGACAGCTGTCATCGTAGGCGAAGTCTTTCAGCAGAATGGGACGTGATGAAGATATGGATGACAATGCTGATTTTAGATGATGATGACCAACAGAGATCGAAGACACAAAATCCATTGTTACGAGGTTGTGAGTCACGTGAGCACCACGTGGAGGTCGGTCGGTCCTCCACCACCTTGTCATTCACGTCCCGTCAACTGCTTCAAGAACCATATCTTCTTTAACAGTGCATCTCACAGTTTACCGCTCCGTACCGACCATGAGCAATACAAAGAAGCTTCGCATCGGCTTCATCCATCCTGATCTCGGTATCGGTGAGCTTCAGCCCTCCAAGCATCCTCTTCGTCCTTGGCTGATCCAATGCATCGATAGGCGGTGCAGAGCGATTGGTGGTGGATGCTGCCGACGCGCTCCAGCGTCGAGGTCATGAGGTAGTCATGTTCACCTCGCGTCATGACCCTTCGAGATGTTTTCCAGAGACTGTAGATGGTGAGAGACCTCCGCAGCTGTCTGAAGCGCAACTGATAGAGTATCGCAGGCACTCTCCAAGTTCACGTACTTGGCTCGTCTCTACCAAGATCCCTTCACCCTCGCTTGCCAATCACCATCGTCTTCTCGATCCTACGCTCTCTGCTGCTTGCTGTACTCTTGCTGTTCTCTTTGCTACTCCCCGGTCCCGCGACTCCAATGAATCCGCTTTCTCCGATCGACAAATTCGACATCTTCTTCGTCGATCAACAATCAGTAGCAGTGCCATTGCTGCGCTTTGTCAGTGGTACTAGAGTCGTGTTTTACTGTCATTTCCCTGACAAACTCTTGAGCGGCGGCTGGGAGATTGATATTGATCAGAACGACCAGAGTGGTCAAGATAAGGTGGAAAGGAAAGATGGTTCAGGAGGCGCTACTCTGCTCAAACGGTTGTATCGATGGCCAGTGGACAAGTTGGAGGAGTTCACAACAGGTGCGACTCCTTAACGTAACGCTGTCATGATATTTGACTAACATGATCTACTTACAGGCCAATCCGACATCGTCTTGTCCAACTCGGAGTTCACTTCTAGAGTTTACGCAAAGGCATTCCCTTCGCTCGCCAAACGAGCGCCAAGGGTTGTGTACCCGTGTATCGATGTCGATGCCTATCAGCCAAAAGCTGGCAAGAGCAAGAAAGACGAGAGCAAAGATGAAACGGTCAAACTCGTCGCCTCGTAAGTCCATTGGCTAGATATCAAGGGCTTCCGCTGAAAGCCAAACAGTGACCGTCCAACTATCCTGTCGCTTAACCGCTTCGAGGCCAAGAAGAACGCAGCTCTGGCGATACGATCTTTTGCACGTCTCAAGACAGACGCTCTCATCTCCGAAAAGGATTTCAGCAATCTCAGACTCGTCCTTGGTGGTGAGTACCGCAATTTGAGATCTCTTGATGACATACATGCTGACCCCAATCGCAGGAGGATACGACTCGGAAGAAAGAGATAATGTGGAGACATTGTCGGAGCTACAGACGTTGTGTGACGACTTCGGTCTGAGCCACCACACACTCGGACCATCGCCTACACCTCCGCCTGCGACAAACCAAGTGCTCTTCATTCTCAACTTCTCCAATGCGCAACGGACATATCTCCTTACATCTCCGAACACGCGATGTCTCTTGTATACGCCGGCCAATGAGCATTTCGGTATCGTGCCTGTCGAAGCGATGTCTTGCGGTATACCCGTCCTGGCCGCCGATTCTGGTGGTCCTACAGAGACTATCGTCGATATCTCCTCGAGCGAAGGCGGTGGTACCGGTATATTGCGACCTCCCACCGCTGAAGCTTGGGCGCCGGCGCTGGCGTCTCTGATCAAGCAAAGCGACTCAGAAAGGGCCGTTGTGGCTTCGGCGGCCAAGAAGCGGGTGCACGACAAATTCAGTATCGACACGTTGGGTCGATTGCTCGAACAAGCATGCCGAGACGCGCTGGCCCTGGGCGATCTTCATGACCAGCTAGGGGAGATTCTGATTTGGGGAGGTGCATCGTTGATGGCTGTCTCGGTGTTGGGTTTAGGGATGATAATCTGGTTGTGAGCGCATGCAGAGATCCCACTCGTTCTCATGCTTGACTGGTGTTTGAGTTCTCCCGGGCGGCTGGAGAGCGCGATTCGAGGGACCATAAACGCAGCGTAGCATCGATGTGCACGTCTTCGTTCGAAACTGCCAATTCCCCTTGGGGCGCAACGATTTCGTCGCTGCTCGAGTTGCTGCATGAGCTTTCTTCGGAAGATGTGTCGGATGAGGTGTTGGTGAGTTGAGGTTCCGGCCGGGATCCAGCAGCGGTGAGCAGTAAAGGCTGGAAAGGATGGAATTGCACAGATCCCACAGCATCTAAGTGCCAGTCAGTCACGGTCATACCTATAGAGAGGCAATCTCACCATCGTGAAGCTTTTGCTCGAAGAGAGGCCCCCCACTAGCATTGTTGATGTCCCATGCTCGAACAGTCCCCGACTATAATAAGTCAGCAAGGCTCAACAATCAGAACGCACCTGATCGCCCGATGCGATCCATCTGCCCCATGGGTCCACGTCAAACCACAACCTCTGATTCGTCGACCCAGGTCTTGAGAGAGTCTCTATTGCAGCAGAAGGACTGCGTAGGTCGAATACCTGAATACAGTCTGACCGTCGCGAGGCAACAAACACTCGATTCGGATCCAAAGGCGCAAACGAGACCTTTTGATGGAACGTCAGTATATAAGTAAGAAATGGAATACGTCAAGTTCGACCTACCTGGGTGACTCCGCCACCATAGATGCCATCTAGATGGCCCACTGGAGTAGAGCCGGTGTCCTCAGTATACAGTGAGACGGTGCCAGAGAATGATCCGGCTGCGAACATGCCTGAATAGTCGGGACAGAAGGCCAGTGCGGATATGATCCCTAATCACGAGAGTCAGCTCGCCAGTCCGTGATCATGATCTCAGGCGGCCGTACCCTTCTGCCCGCCTTTTTCTTTTTTTGAGTATGCTAACTTCAATCGTTCCGCATTGTCGTAGCCGGGGTTGGCAACATCGAAGACTTCAATAGCGTTTTCGAACCCGCAATACAGCCTAAAACGACTTCGTCAGAGTGGTTGCATGAGGCATCGCAAGCCTACTCACTTAGTGGAAGTCAGATTGAATGCGAGACTGTGAGGTGCTATGAACCGTTCGCGATGGTCGACAATGGGGTACGACGCGCGAATCTGTCTATTGTCAGCCTTCGTCTTGACTAGACTGATTTGAACTGACTCGGCCATCTCCAGCGTCTATGAGACGAACAGGCGTGTCCCGGACACTTGCCAAGAAGCAGAAGGTCTCCGGCGTGGAGGCAGTCGCAGCAGGGTACCACAACGACGCGTGAATAGCATCAGGTTGTTGGAAGGTACGGGTCGCAAATCGGTCCACATGATCGGTTGCGACACTGAATTCCCGACGTTAGTTGAATATAGCGCTGGGGGTATCATACAGTATCACTCACTCGTGAACTCGCAAACACCTGTCTTCAGTGGAGCTGAGAACGGCAGATCCGTCTGCACACCTATAAGTCACAGCGTCAGCGCTACTGTGAGCATCGAGAGCAGTCAGCGTTCACTGACCACCTCGCACTTCGCCAAAAGTTCTGATCAATTTTGGAGTCGAGCTCTTTCGCGTGCAAGGTGGTAACGGGTGTTGGGACGGCTGAGAAGTCGTAGGCTGGAGCTGCAGACCACTGTGCAGCACTGTCTGCCGAGCTGCTCTGGTCCTGCATCTCACCGTGATGACACTTTGCAAGCAAGACAGGTGTTGTTTTTGTAGATGAACAGCAAGTGAAATTGGAAACATCATTTTCGTTCCCTCCACCTCTTGTCATTTACTTTTGATCTTGCTCGTTCGTTCATCTTGACTTTCACTATCTTTCCTTCACGAATCGCACTTGGTCACAGCGAACGCGCTCTTGGAGGAGACCTTACGCCTCGCACATCCCACAGCTACGGTGTGAGCGAGAACAACAGGGTCGCCCCCTCATCACGACGCGGACCCAACAATTTCCAGGCCTACCGTCATCCAGTCCACATACGTCAAACGGACCGGGCGCATTGACGAGTACACGGGCATTGACCATAGGACACAGCGCGACACGATCTGCATAGCTTGTGAGTCATATAAACTCGAGTGAACTGCATGCCAAGTTGACAGAGCTCGTCCCCACGATCAGCATACAACACCAATCAGCGTCATTGCACATAGTCGACCGTATGCTTTCTACAGCTTCTTTCCCCATTGGAGATGGAGAGTCGCGAGATACATAATTCTGGACAATCGCGGCAGCTGGAAACATCTCCCATGACCAGGAAGCAGTCTCGCAGAGGCGGGGCGACGAGCGAAGAGCCTGTCCACGTTGAGTCGGATGAGGAAGAGTGAGCTGCAATGTCACACATAATACGCTTCTGCCTCTAACGATATCATAACGCGATAGTGACACGACGAGTAACCCTCCGCCCAAGCGTGGTGAGCAGCCAAAGATCGATGCATGGAAATCACAAAAAGCCGTCAGTAGATTGTCTTCGTGCGGAAAAGGTGCTGACCCTTTCCTATCAGCGACACAACAAGGAGAACGCACCAAGGGTAGCTGCCAGAACTCAGACTTTGGCGTCTCCTTTCTTGCTGGGACGGAACAGTATGCGGCGCTCGGTCCCTCAGGCCGATGTGTCTCCTGTGCAGCAGAAGACTTTTTATGCCACTCGAAAGGTTTCAGTGAACGCAGTTGATCGGTCTAGGGCACCGTTGGCTGTCGGATCTTCGTCCCGGATCACCTTACCGCCGCATCAGCAAAGTTCCCAGACAACGGTCGCAGCTCTTGGAGAGCTTGAATCACCCACACCCCCTGATCTGGACCGAACTTTTGCCCTGCCGTCCCCGCACCTTGACAGCCACAGACGACTACCAACCTACAATCACGCTTCCTCATCCACTCACCCGCCTCCCGTTGCTTTCGATGATGACGATAATGTATTCCACGCCCCACCGGACGCACCCCCGCAATATCGGGAACGGTTCTCCCGGGAGCCCGGTCCTACTGTTCGCCCTCATGAAGATCTGGGAAATCACAGACGGTCACCGTCTCCGATAAAGCGCGATCATCAGCCAGCCGGTGCTGTGCCACAACCCGCGGACCCTAGGGGAAAGGGAAAGCAAAGAGAGTCTACATCTCCTGCCAAGCCCGCCCCGTATCATTACGTTGAACCACAAGAGGATATAGACGATCCCGTAGGACCGTTTAAGAGAGATATGGAGGTGGAGGGTATAGAATATACGGGGCAAACAACGAAGCCAATCAAAGGCGGCAGGCGGGGTCCAGTACCAATGGCGGTGACTTCTCCGCCGATACAGGCGACTACTGACTCGACTCGGCCTCAAGGCACCCGAGTAATGAAAGATAAAAACGGCCACGACAAGCAGAAGAGTCCGACTCAAACAGTGAGTAATAATGACGCTCACTCAGACATTATCTTGCTTAAGCAAAAGCGTAGAAATCCAGGAATGGAACTTTCGCGTCCTCGATCAGCAGGCCAGCTGTTGCTAGCCGGATCTGGCTTGAGGGCCCTCTAGCGCTGAATTGTCAGAACGTAACAGTAGGGACAACCGGGCTTCATTTTATGTCTGTCGGCCAACACTTCTGGCAAATACCCTACCCGGATGTTCGCTCCGTATCGGTGCGTTGATCTGGCCAAACTATACGATTCGCTGACATTCATACTATAGATATGCCCCGAGGACTCACATCCATTCGCACATATCACGATTGGGCGGCCCCGCGGTCCCGATTCGGACACGATAGAACGAATGATGAACCCCATGGATGGGGTCGGCTTCAGCAGTTTGTATAGTGTCTTGCTTGATTGCCTTCTGGCTGACAGAACATAGATTCCGCTACCGATCAACTCGTAATCTCCGTCGAGCTTGCGAACGGCGGCACATCTGTGCAAGCCCTCAAGTCATTGGCGCAGAAAATGAGTCGCGAAATAGGGTTCGTACATCTACCGTGAGTCAGCAACGCAGATGTCGACTCTGTGACCGCCTACTGATTCAGTCCTGCCGATCTTGTCAGACCTCACTCTTGTGCTGCGTTGCGTGCGAGGGGCCCAAGTGAGATGCGACAAACCTCTTCGGCAAGACGGAAAGAAGAAGGGAGTACACGACCGCGGAGATCCAAATCCAATGTTCCAGAAAATGGGTATGAACCGCATCAACGGCAGCAATTCAATGGATCAAGCAACACTGCTATCAAAGGCAAAGCGAAAGAAGAAAGCAGTATTTCCGATGTCAAGAAAGCAGGCAAAGCCAAACAGGATGATCCGACGCAATCGAAATTAACTTTGTAAGAACGAGTTGTCATCTTTCAGCATCAGTACTGAATATTGCAATAGCTCTGCTCAGGCCAAAGAAGCCATACCTCCTAGTCGTCGTAGCAACCGACTGTCCAACGCGCTCGATACTCCGCAGCAGCGATCGTCTCATTCCGCCGAACCTCAAGTATCGTTCAAGATGTACGAGAAGGTTAATAAGACTGAGCTGTAAGCGCAGGTCTTTGAGACGGTCGCGTCCTTAGCTTATGTCATTGCAGCCATTTCCCTTATCCTCTCTCCGGGCGAGCGGATGTCAACATCACATACGGTGATTCTCAACGCTTGCAGGAAGGGGAGTTCCTCAATGACACTTTGCTTGAGTTTGGCCTCCGGTAAGCGTTTCCGTAGACGCTTGCGTTGTTCATGCTGACGTGAGGTGACTCGAAGCTTCGTTTTGGATGAACTTCAAGACGAGATCAGGAGTACAATACATCTCTTCAACTCTTTCTTTTATAACAAGCTAGCTGATAAAACTAAGAAGTAAGTACAAACACTCCCGAGCCCGCGTCTAGATAGACTGACTCCTCCTTTAGGAACAAGCGAACAGAAGAGAGCTGGCCGGCTTATGACTCGATCAAAAAGTGGACCAAGGGGAAAGACATCTTTCAGAAGAAATTTATAGTGGTGCCAATCAACGAGAGGTAGGTCTATACATTCAGGTTAAAGAGTGCAAGTGGCCAACCATTTGTTCAGCTATCACTGGTACCTCGCTGTGATCGTCAACCCCGGGGGAATGCTACGACCCAAGGCCACCTCCAAGACACCTGAGGCTGCAGAGGCGCGGGCCTCTACGGCTCCTGCCGACGGATCCATTGGTCATCCGACAGAAGATCGCGGTGTGGCGACGCGACCACCATTAGATGATGATTATCTAGACGAGCTCGATAGCATTCCTTCTCCTACTCGGCAATCAACTGCCCACCCTGAGGAGCCCGACGTCCAAGGACCTCCGCGCGATCATATCGGGGATGTCTCGATGGCCTCGGTGGACCCACTAGATTGTATCGACCAGGATGAGGACGAGGACGAGGACCCAGTGGACATCAAGGGCGGCGTGCGAGCCCTGAGTCTACACGACAGTTCCGACGCCCAGGAGGTCGAAAACAATCTTCATTCTCGATCTCAGTCGCCTGTCGGTCCCGGTCAACCGATCCTTTCATCGACGTTACAAGCGTTTCAAGCGCAAGATCAGATCTCGCACGAGCCAGTTCAATCGAGCTCTTCGCCCAAAAAGAAGGCACCGCCGAAGCCCGATGCTGAGATTGTGGGAAGTGCTGGGTGGGCATCTTGCGTATGAAAACATTCCTTAGCTGACAAGAGCTTATAGTACCTGGATTTTGACGTTCGACTCCCTCGGTGGTGCGCACAAGGCTGTGCACACCGTACTCGACGCGTGGCTGAAATATGAGGCCCGTGATAAACTCAACATTCAATACGACCTTGAAGATGCCACGTACTGGGAAGCTCGGGTGAGCTCAGCGGAAGTTGGTGAACATCAGCGACTGACTGTGGGTGACAGGTACCACAACAACCGAATTTCTACGATTGTGGCCTTTATGTCATACACTATGCCAAGCAATTGCTGTCTCGACCCCACGAACTGCTCCGTTTCATCCAGGTGCGCATACTTTCCTTCGCTCCACAAAGTACTTCGCTAATACACCGATGTCTTTCTTGAGCAGCGACGAGCTCCTCCACTGTCGTCGGAAGACCGCAAAGCATACGAACACGATCTCGTTCAAGAGTGGAAAGGCGAAGAAACAGGCAACTTGCGCCAAGAGTGGATCACAACCATCACCACTTTGGCATCTCAATGGACCAGTGCCCGCGAGACGCAAAAGGCGGACTCAGGCCCAACCGCTCCTTCGCAGGACTCACAGGTCGAGCCAATCGCTCCGCCGGACGCGGCTCTTTGCCCTGTGCGGCCGGGTGAACCAACGATCACCGGAGAGCGTAGAAGCACCATCAAATCTCCCAGACCGCGTAGTGAATCCGTGCCAGAGACCACTTCTAGACCAAGGAAGGCGTCAGTGGCAGAGACTCCTCACGCCGATCACAATGCAAACCCTGTGACCGAAGCGCCGCCGCTTCCCGAAGTTCCGCGTCGATCTGCGTCGCCCCGTAAAATACAATCGAGCATGGCGGACGCGGCCCCCTCGCATACGCTCGTTGGAGAGGAAGCCATGGCAGCGGATGGAGAGATGCTTATCGACGATGATAACAAGGAGAATGACGAACCCTCCTCCAGCCTCACCGACCCTCCCTCCGTTACTGGTCAGTCCACGGTGACAGCCAATGGAGCTGGCAATCCCTCAGTATCCCCACCCTCAAGCAGAGATGCGAATCGGAGCCCGTTTACCGATTTGCGGCAGATCGCACCCGGTTCCAAGGATTCCAATCGTGTTATCCCTTCCGCTTTACTCAAGTCACCTGATCTGCTTCACAGTCGACACTTACCGGCAGCCGATAATCACTCGTACGCTGGCATGTCATCGAAGCTCGATCCTCTTATCCTCCAGCAACCTTCGTCAAAACACCGTGCAAACCCTGGAAAACAACCGGAAGAAGCATTGATGACATCTCCTCCAACGCTTGGCCAAGCAGTCCATAACGAGCCACGCAAGGAAGTTTCCAGTGAAGAAGAAGAGGAACCTGTGGAAGATAAGCCGCCTTCCGCTCGGAAAGATAGCAACTTGTCCGGTCGTCGTCCAGTGACTTATGCGAAGAACGCTGGCCACAAGCGCGCAATAGCGACAACTCCGACCAAGCCAAACAAGAAGAGTCGTCAAAGACCGAGTCTTCAATCTATGTCGGCAACGACAGGAACGACCGCCGAAGCTGCGATTGAGATTGACTCGGATTGAGCGGGACAATCATGAGTGGTGCGGTGAAATGAGTGGGCAGTGAGGTGTCGCCCAGCGAAGGAAGTCGGATCGAGATGGTTGTTGTATGTTATATAATGATTTTGTACGAGTAGCACGACCTGTCACGAGAGTTCGCATGGCATTGATGAAATATATGACGACGTAGTGGATATAGATGGTACAACAACTGGTGTGCGATATGCTTGGGGATATGTCGTTAACTCAACTCGGGACCTCGACCTTTCTTGCCGTGGTCTGCTAATTCCCACCATCCTTTTCCGATGGTATCTGAAGCGGCTGGAGCGAAGAAGGGACATCTTGACTTGAAAGCTGTTTGGAGGTTTCAAGATCAAAGGGGGTTTACGGAATTGATAGTGGGATGACTTACCTTCTAGCGTTCGTTTCCGGATGATGGCCTCGATGCTTTCTTCATTTGACAGCTGATCTACTAGCACCTCTTCCTCTTTGATACCCCTTTCCCATCGTGGTGCAGAACTCGACAGATCTGCGGGATCGGAACGCCGTTTCCCTTCCACCGAGCTCTGTACGGTTTGTGTACAATATGTTAATAGCGTCTGTCGGTGCGCCCAGCCGGCTGTTGTTGACAAGACACGATCGTGATCAGTAATAGATACTACGACGTTGAAGAAACGAGAGCAACTCACCCATCACCTCCAACCACATTCTCGCACACATACCCTCGGCATCGAGACCTTGTAGCGATGAGGCCGATGATGAACTGGACACTCTTGTTTGATCTCGTAGTTGCGCTTGTGCGCGATTGAGTCGTATGATGATTTGGTCATCCAGTCGGCGATATTGTCTGACCACATCTGAGATGGAGCAGGACAAAGTTAGCTGATGATATTTAATACATTTTCGATCAAGCGTTGCGCCAACCTTTGAAAGTGCCTAAATTGAAGCAAGTCTCTGCTGACACTGTCACTTGTTTCGGCGGTGAGGCCGGGAAGGAGTCTGAATATGCCGACGCTGTTCCGAATGGTGGTGCTGGCATGGTGTCCGTTGTGTAATTCTGAGGTGGCGATGTACAGTCTGGTTGTAGATGAGTGCTGTGCGATGGTCGATGACAATAACAACGCTTACTGTCCAGTGGCAAGGTTGCCGAGCGAGAGTGACCCACCTCCACCGCCACTCTCGGCATTTCACGGAAATACGCGTTATCTAGCAGGTGTCCAATTCCGACTCGTTAGTGTTTTTTGCAGCGGTGGAAACAAGCTATTAAATTTCAGATTTCTATCTCTCTCTTTCTCTTTCTCTCCTCTTCTTTCCATCATTACAACCATCTCTCGCATTCTTCTAGGTGAGTCCTCCCTCTCCCACACTGTCACTGCCACCGCCCCAGCTCCCTTTTCTCGATGTGATGACCTTCTATTCTCTCCCCGTCTAATCGACCATGGCGAATGAGTTAGGGCCCTCCTTCGCGGGAGGTGCCTGGACCCCCTTCCTCTCCTTGTGGGAGGCCGGGCTATCGGCGCTTGCCAGCGCTTTTGTCTGATCACCATCTTCGCTTCCTAATGCTTTCATCATAGTAATAAAAGAGCTCGAGCTAACAGAACACGTACGTTCAGGTATCAGCTCCTAGACTTCTCTACTGTGTGAGTCGCCAACATTCCGTCAAGCGCTTTCCTTCCCAACTCCTCCCCTCACCCCTCTTGAATGATGAAATGTTTTACAAAAACCATACGCAGTTTCCACTGAACGCGTCCTCCTTTCGCCGGGAGTTTGTCCTCGTCCATCTTGACCTTTTCTCGCTTCCGCAACAGAGTTGTAGTCTCCCCTCGTTCCGAGTTGAACCTCTCGTTGAGCGTTGGAAGATTCCTCGCCCGTGGGCTTGTAGGTCGGAAAGCCTTTCGGGGTGATTACGGCTCATTGAGCAGTCGGCAGAGAAGGGAGAGGTGACGAGGCGATGCTAATTTGAAGTTTTTTCTTCCTTGGATGTCTGACTCTTTTAATCTTTATCCTCCGCCTGCCTTCGGTTCAACATGAGTGGAATAGCGGCTGACGTCTGCTCTGTCCTCTCTACCTATATCATTGTTGTACTCGTCGGTATGCAGTCTTTTAAACTTTTTGATTATTCCAATATGGTTGCTTCCGGTGAAAAGAAAGGAAAGGTCATTCTCGCCTACTCCGGTGGTCTTGGTGAGTAAGCGTTTGAATTGGTGCAAACAGAAACCTCGTTCTGATATGAACATGTTGCAGACACCTCTTGTATCCTTTTGTGGCTCATTGAGCAGGGCTATGAGGTCGTCGCCTACATGGCCGATGTCGGTCAGGAGGAGGTGAGCTTGCCACATACGATTCCTGAATCGGACGTTGACTTTTCCTTTTTTGCCAGGACTTCGAGGCAGCTCGCACAAAGGCTATCAAGTGCGGTGCCGTTGGCTTTCACCTCGCCGACCTCAAGCGTGAATTCGTTGAGGAGCTCATCTACCGTGAGTCTTGATGTATAAAATCTGGGCATTTGATACTGATTACCCTGCCAGCCGCCGTTCAATGTAACGCCATCTACGAGAACGTCTACCTCCTCGGTACCTCTCTTGCTCGTCCCGTCATTGCCCGTGGTATGATCGAGGCTGCCCTCAAGGAGGGATGTGACTACGTCTCGCACGGATGCACCGGCAAGGGTAACGACCAGGTCCGATTCGAGCTTGCTTTCTACGGTCTTGCACCAAGCATCAAGGTCATTGCTCCTTGGCGTCTTCCTGGTGAGCTGCCTTTTGCGCATTTGATACAATTTCGCTGACTTCGTCTCAGAGTTCTACGACCGATTCGCCGGTCGTTCCGCTCTCCTCGAGTACGCCGCCAAGAACGGCATTCCCGTCACTCAGACCGCCGCCAAGCCTTGGTCTACCGGTAAGTCGCTCTACAGAGATTGAATGATCCATTTTCTGACTTTGCTTGCAGACGAGAACCTCTTCCACATCTCTTACGAGGCCGGTATCCTCGAGGACCCCAACCAGACTCCTCCCGATGACATGTGGAAGCTCACCACTTCGCCTCTCAAGGCTCCCGAGACCCCTGAGCAGGTCCAAATCGAGTTCGCAAAGGGTCTCCCCGTCAAGGTCACCTTCCCCGCCGATGGCAAGACCGTCACCGACGCTGTGGACATCTTCCTTACTCTCAACGCCCTTGCCCGCAAGCACGGTGTTGGCCGTATCGACATCGTCGAGAACCGATTCATCGGTGTCAAGTCGCGAGGATGCTACGAGTCTCCCGCTGCCACCATCCTCCGTGTGGCACACATGGACCTCGAGGGTCTTACCCTTGACCGAAATGTCCGTGCTCTCCGAGACCAGTTCATCACCACTCAACTCAGTCAAATCCTCTACAACGGTTTCTTCTTCTCTCCCGAGCGCGAGTTCGTCACCGCTGCCATCCCTGCGTCCCAAAAGACCGTCAACGGTCTTGTCCGCTTGAAGCTGTACAAGGGCAACGTTATCGTTGAGGGCCGTGATGCCGACGAGGGCTTGTACGACGCCAAGTTCTCCTCCATGGACGAGATGGGCGGCTTCGAGCCCACTTCTACCTCTGGTTTCATCGACATCTCCAGCATCCGTATCAAGGCCTGGGGCCGTCAAAAGTGAGCAGAGCGTTGGTCAATCGCGCGCGCGTGTATTCGTGCTGACTTTGCGTTCTCAGCGTCCGCCGTGGCCAGGGTGGTGTCTCCCCCCAGGACGTCTACCACCGCGAGTAGATTTCGGGATCTCACACGATATAGAAGGGATAGAAAGAGGATCAAGGAAATGTTATAGTAGTCTGTCGGCTGGATCTTATAGAAGTTGTCTGGGCTGTGCTCCTCTCATTGTATATACGCATCAGCTCCCATGCAATCATAATTCTCAGGCATACATGACGGGGGGCATCCGGACAGTTTGGAGAATACTGCTCATCAGCCTATGTAGGAGAATATGGGTCGTTCGCGCTGAATCTCACGCGCGTGTTTCTGTTGTCCACCTCCACTTTTCCTCGCTATAATTGTGCTACTTTCGACACTGCTCGCTCTCTTTGTCAACATACTCATCAAATACAACTGCCTATTGCCTCCACGGTATACATACGTTGCTCATCAAGCTCAATTATCATGACGATTCACGCGCTGTGGGTGATAAGTAAAGCGGGCGGATTGGTGTTCAGTCGGTCATATAGCGGTAAGCCAGATCCCTTCCAGCTAACTTCGTGAAAGCTCATGACTACATGACCTGCCTCATCGTCTTCTTTGCTATTGCTTCAACCTGATCGCATCGATGCGCTCCACGCCTCGTGATTGCTCTGGGACAGACGCATTACCGCCCCAGCCAGTGAACACGATCCTCACGCTAGCGGGGATATTGCACGGTATACACGCCATCACGGCCAAATTGACGCCTACGCCTGTTCCTGGGGCGATAGCGGGCGGGATGGAGAGTTTCGAGGCTGAGGGATGGGCTGGGAAGGTGTTCTTGACCCCTACGGGTGAGTCCGCTACCGTTCTCATCCTTGCCTTCGCAGTAGCACCTCCATACGCTGGGTGAAGATTATCTTTACCGATATCCATATCACTGTCTCTAACCTACCTCGACTGAGGGGTTCTTCGTTGCTTATCGAGTCGCTCACTGACATGGGACGACTGTTCACGCAGGAACAAAGTTTGTCGTGCTGCACTCTCTGCCCCATCCAGGTCTGGACGAGCTCCTGAGGCGGATATACGAGATATGTACGTTGGTCTCCGCGCGTTTCGCAAGCTCGGCAAGCTGACTGGATTCGACCCCTGCTTTGTCCTATGTCGTTCGGCAACTTCTCACCTGCCATCTCCCGGAACTCATCAACCCGACTTCACGTCATCTCCGCATTCCGCCTCACAGACTCCGACGCCGTGATGAAGAACCCCTTCCACACTCCCGAGATGCCCATCAACTCCTCCCTCTTCGACAGCAGATTACAAACGCTGATGACGGGAGTCAACGGATAGCTACAGCCCTGATTGAATGAGACGACATGATTGCATGATGGATGGATGAGGAATGGCTACATATGATATAGATATGACTAACGAGAAGCATATATGTAACATCGTTTTGTATGTGGGTATGGATGTTCAGCCCGTCCATGCGTCCGTTTGATCTTCTACGACTTTTGCCAGTTCCGAGTCAATTGACCCTTCTCCGTCCATGATGTCGATGGAGAGCCCCTCTGTGCCCTTGCCTAACGCCACAGCGAGGACAACCTGCGCAACAAGCTCACGGCTGCGTAACGCATCGTGTCAGCCATGCTTCGGACCGATGTGAGGAATGTGTGAACTTACCTGGTCGATTTGAGATGCGTGCGACCGAGCTGAGCTCCGCCTGCTGGCTTGAGTGTCAGACCGCCTGGACGGATGACAGTGAATTGGATCTGCTTGCGAGTGTGCAGCTCGATCTCGGCTTTGAGCTTGGCTTCGAGATCTGGAGAGGGGAGTTGAGGTTAGTGCTTTGCCGGTTTGTGTCGCCACTTGATGGCTCATATATGGAAGACACAGAAGGAAGCTGGGGGAGAATATCAGGTGCATGGACTCACAAGTCGGGATGGCTTTCCAGACTTTATCGCTAGTCTCCTTATCATCCTCGTCATACCACTCCGGCCAGGCTTTATCGCGAGACCGCACATCCACAGCTCCAATCAAGATCAACCTCTTGGTATTGGCCGTCTCGAGGGCATCGAACACTTTGACGGCGCCTTGATGGTCGATTGCGTCAGGTCCGGGCGGTTTGCCCCCTGATCCAGCGGCGAAGACGACCACGTCTGGGTGTACGGTCGTGATGAGGGATGCGAGATCGGGGACCGTGGCGTCGACTAGTGACAGGATGTGGATCTTTGCTCCGAGCTTCTCGAGGTCGGCGGAGCTGTTGAGTATTTCAGCTAAGGCCGCTGATGAACAGGATATTGGCTTTCGCCGGGGAACGAAGCAAGCACTCACTGCCCATCGTCCTTGAGCACGGAATGGACCTCGTGGCCCTCTTTACCTGCTATGCGAGTGAAATGCGTGGCCACTTGGCCTCCTCCTCCAAATACCAGGAACTTGACCATGATCTATGAGGTGATTATAGCTGCGGAGAAGTTGTATGCAACGCACGGCTGTCAATGCTTATGGGTAGAGTAGGTTATAGTGGTGTGCTTCATGTCATCACCACCAACTTGAGTCAGTCACCGGTGAACATCGACGGTGGAGGTTCGATTACACTGGGCTTCATTAGCGGGATCAAACACAGGGGTGATGCGCAATACACGTTTGTGGCACTATTGTAATGGAATCGTCGCTCGTAATGTCATCATTCCAAGCAAAGCAAAGCTCGGATAATCACACCTATCTCATTCTCCACTACCCCTCTCCTCTTCTCCTCTTTCCATGTCGCTCCTCTCCTAGCGAGAGGACGCAATCATTGTATATCACCTTCCCCTTCGACCATCTGCTTGACGTATACGCGGACACGGCCTCAGCATCTCACGGCCTGGTCTTAGTCATACAGCTCGTTCACCCGATCGCCACCCACTCGACTCGCCTCCACCTCGGAATCGAAGGGTCGCTTCGCTTTCACGGTCCCAGCAACGCGACGTATGCATCTTGCGTGCGCGCGCAAAGCAAACATGCCAGCTGTCCCTACGACACAGCAACCACCTCGACAGACCCAGCGCACAGCGTCAAAGCCAGACTTGAACATGGATTCGGCCGACCCCTCATCATGGCTCAATTTCTCTCTGCCTCCACGTTCGCGCGCAGGTGTTCCGGGTTCAGGAGTACCGGGCGTACCGCGTCGGAGCCGCAGAGGGGAGGGCTGGAGAGGTGGTCCGATGAGCAGAGAGAAGTTCTTAAACGCGTCTTTCAAGTTCATTCTCAAGCCTACCGAGACGCTGTCGTACGGCGCGCACTTTGCCGATCCTGATATGTAAGCGCGTCCTTCTCCTTACCTCCTCTTCCTTCACCTTGACTGACAGTATTCATACTAGTTCGTTGCATTGGCCACACATCTTGCAAGTACTCGTCCCCACATTCAGCGCGTTTTCTGTTGCGCAAGGCTACGTGACGAGCGATAAGCATGACGAGCAGCTTGGCGCATCTTATGAGTCTCACGATCTCGAGGGCATGGGCGAGGATGCAGCGGAACGGAGGAGGCGCATGGAAGAGGAACGCAGAGGCAGGATGTGTCCGATTTGTCTTGGGAAGCCCGTGGCGGGCCGAATGACCAAGTGTGGACATGTCAGTCTTTTGACCATTTGGTACAAGCGAGTACAAGCTGACAATGATCGAACCAGATCTTCTGTTTCCCTTGTATCCTCCATTACATCCAACTTTCAGATCTCCCCAAAGCAGCCAGATGCCCAATATGTGGCGACACGGTACAGTCAAGTTCGCTCAAAAGTGTGAAGTATCTGGACGCGACGGCGATGTTGAAGGCGGCGACAGGTATAGGAGAAGAGGACGAGGCGAATACTGAGCATTCCAATGACGCTGCGTCATCTGCGGTTCCTTCTGTCGATCACCACCACGAGCACGGCCATGGCATCTTCGGCGAGATGGACGGCTTCGAGGAGATTCTAGAGGAAGCCAAGGCTGTGGACGAGCACGCTGAACAAGCCGAAGAGAGAGGGCATACAATTCACATGCGCCTGATACAGCGACCGCAAATGACCACGCTTGCTCTACCTTCTTCTTCGACATGGCCGTCCGACGCGATACCGCCTCATACTGCACCTTGGTACTTCTTGCCTGATGTCCTTTCATACTCAAGATTCATGTTGGCATCGCCAGAGTACATGTCATCGGAGTTGACGCGCGAATTGGCGGAGCTAAGGAATGAATGGGACGTGTTGCGCGGCGACGAGCTTGGTCGAGAATTCGTCAAGGCGGCCAAGGAAAAGGTTGAGCGGCAGATAGGCAAGGTTCAGCTCGAGCTGGAAACGGCTCTGGTTGGCAAGTCGGAACGCGTCGCTCGCGAGGCGTGGGGAGATGCTGTCGGAGGAGAAAGGCGAGAACGGGAAAGGCGTCGAGAGCGGGAACGTCGAGCGACGGAGCGCGAGGAGCGTCAACGACAGGAACAAGACTCGGTGATCGACGTACCTACGCAATTCTTGTCGGCGTCCGCGATGGCCTTCACGCCGAACCCGGCTGGCAGTCTTCCGCCGAATCTCCCTGTGGAGCCGAATCCCATGCCCGATGTGACTCCCAAGAAATCCCGGAAACGCGGTGGTAATAGCCATTCGAATGCTCCGCCTTCAATCCCACCATCTCCTTCGTACTACTTCTACCAATCCTCTCTTGGTGCCAATGTCTTCTTACACCCTCTTGACATTCGAATCCTACTTGCACATTTCCAATCGTACTCTCTCTTCCCGCAGACGATAACCGTTAAAACGTCCGGCTACGACCCAGGTACTATCAACGACGAACTTCGCAAGCGGTGCAAATACCTCGGACATCTACCAGTCGGCACGGAGGTTGTTTTCGTTGAAGCGGATCTGGAGCCAATCGTCGGCAAGGCAGGATTGGTCGCTTTTGAGCAGCCATTGAAAGCCCGGCGGAACAAGCGGAAAGAGAGGGTGAAGAAGGAAGACAGGGCTAAGACGCGATGGGAGAAGGCCGAGCGGGAGAAGATGCCGGTGCCAGGCAGAATTGTGCCAAGCGCATTTGCTGCGGACGGTGGCGAGGATCGCGAGTTTGCTTTGGCTCTCGCTCGATCGGCAGTGGAATTCGACACTGGTTTCCAGCCCGGATCAGCGTCGTCTTCGACCTCTCACCACTTGCATGGCTCTCACGCTGGTCCAAGTCCGTCCACTAGCCCTTCGGCTACAGCAGTGTGGGGCGCACATGCTCAGCCACGGGCGACATTTGCGCATGCTCTGCACACCCATTCGACGACGTCGGTTCCGGTCAGGGCAAGACAAGCGGAGCTCGACTGGGAAGTCGAGGCGGCATGGGAGGCTTTCGAGTCCGTGTCCATATCTCGGGACCGGCCGGACGTGCCAGGAGGAGAAAGTAGGGAGCCGGGTGCCGTCGATACGATAAGAGAGAGCGAGAAGGGTGGTGGCGCTGGAGGCAAGAAGGGTAAGAAGGATAAAGGTAGAAAGTTGGTTCTGGGCGGAGGTGGTAGAAGGGCTTAGACGCATTGTAGCTTTTCAGCAATGTTCAGTCCTGGCCAGCATAACAATTGATAAACACCCATATATAGCATGACAGACAGTCGTCAAACCCAGGTAGCTGTACTGCGAACGAGCAAGTCATTGGCAGGAATGCATGCAAGTCATAAGAACTAACAGGGCGATTCGGGATGTAAACAAGAGCAGGATACTCGTTTCAGATTGTTTTGGATCGAGTACCGGCAATTCAACTGTGAAGTTTTGGCCGTCGTCGTATAGCTAGTCCCAGGTTCTACTTTCCTTTGTTCCAACTCGCAAGTTAGGCAGGAATGCTCAAGCATGGCTCTCAGTCGGTGCGCACCGTCTGTGGATGTGCTGCTCATAGCAGGATAGCTGCTGGGCAGCATGCAGCGACGTCTCTTCGTTCGGCACCCATATTGGCTGGTCCATCGTTGTCCATAGTCACACCGAGGTCGCTCCGTACGAGCCATCGCCCACGACACCGACTTGCAAGGACGTTGACAACCTCTGCGTCGGTGCCGAGCGATTCGGCATGGGCTGTAAGTCTGATTAGTGTCAGTTCATTCCGCAAAGACAGCTGATCACAGATCGCAGTCTTTGGGTATTCCCTCGGACATCACTGGCAGACTTGCGGAGAACTATCCTCATATAATTCAACCGACACTGGCGCAGCGATTGTTTCTGGCTGCGGTAGGATCTGGGAAAGAGGTGTTTCTGAAGGATGAAATGGGCCGAGGAAAGTGAGTGGGCCTGCAGACGATAATGTCATTGGCAATCTGGTAGCAACGCTGGACATGATGTGCTCCTGTATTGACGGCTCTTCCTGTCTCTCTCCGCAGAACTCTCGCTTTGGCCATTGCTGCGCTGTCGATCGCACTCCATGCGTCATCTTCTGCTACCCGCGTCGTTATCATTGTTCCGACGCCGCATCTCTCGTACCAAATCTTTGATCATCTGGAGAAACTTTCGCCCGACACCAAGCACCCACTATTTACGTTGCTGAACCCTCCGCCCACCTCCAAATCTGCCAAGGGCAATTCACCCGACGTTGGTCGTCATGGCAAGCCAGACCGGCTCGATCTACCTCGCACGCCGATCGTGCTCGCTACAGCGAAGAATTTCGAGCAATATCGACTCCATCTACCCGAGGTCACACACGTATTCCTCGATGAGCCGGACACGATGCTGGGCTCGTTCCCATCGAAACACCTCCCCTCACATATGCTAGCATATCACCGGATCAACCGACACCCCCCACCTGTCATTGGCGTGCTCAACACTGTACTGCGTATCGGTTCTACGTCCAAAGACAAGTTCGACTTTAGCGGGAGGCGGGACGAGGTCAATACCGTGTGGACAAGCGCGACGATGACGCCTCAGTTCTTGAGGTTTGTCAAGACTCGTGGTTGGGTCAGAAGGGGCAAGGAGGCCGTCAATCTTGATTTCACGCCGGATGCGAAGAGGAAGGACGCCGAGTTGCGAGAGCGATTAGTGGGTGTCGTATCGAAAGCAACTATGGGCGTGGCTGGCGACATGGCGGAACCAAGCTGCGTACATGCGCAAGATGGTCCACTGCACTATACTCTGGTAGTGGACCCTACCACAGGCGATATCTCTTCGCTGGAATCCGGAATGAGGTCGAGTCGCACAAACTCTAGCCGAAAAGGCAAGGAGAAGGCTCAAGCCCACACCACCGAGAATGGTCACCTCAATAACGTGTTGCTCGAGTCGCTAGCTCTTCTACATGCTGGCTCGCCTCCACCTGCAGGACAATACGCTCTCGCCTTTCCTCCTGAAGGAACGTCTCTCGACCAGCTCGGCGAGGAATTGTCCAAACTTGGCGTCGCATCGAGTATCTTGACGCCAGAAGTCATGCAGCTCGGCTTACCACCTCAAGCTGAAGACGATGCTTCGCCTATCTTACTCGCTCAGAGATCCTCTGTGCCTGGGCTGCATCTGGACAAGCTGCATACGATCTACCTGCTTTCGGGATTGGACGTGGGCGGTCTATCCCCCAAGCAGCGTAAAGAAGGAGGGGTCAAAGACCGATGGACCGTCTACGAGCTGGTGGCCGGGCGATTGGGACGGCTGGGCACGGCCAGGTACAGCGACGAAGCTAGACAGCGCGTCATCAGTTTGGTCTTGGCTGGGTCCGAGGAGGAATCGAGGTTGGCAGAGATGTTCATGGATCCTTCGAATGAGGCGAAGGTGTTGCAGGCATGGGATATGGGCGATTTGCATGCGCGTATCGCTGAGAGCCTAGATGCCGGAGACGCTGCGTAGATGCTTCCTACTTCCGAATAGAAGATATTAATACCTTGCACATGCATACCCGACTGCTCCCCAGTATGCTACTATTATCACCGCAATGAACGACGTGAGCGTATTTTCTCACCTCCACTTTGCTGCTCCGCTAATGATGTCAGATAATCCACTGTCCATAGAACGCTCACTTCATGACCATATGTTCATTCATGTCCACTTTTGACTTTGCATGAATCCGAGCACACCTCGAATAGCACGAACACGATGTCGATCAGATACATCAGCCAGAAAGTCGCGCAGCAGGTACGATGGTATTTCGCTGGGGACTTAGTCACAATCGCTAATCCGACTAAATAGATCGACGAAGAGCTCATGTCCTCTTCCGGCGCATTCTCCCTTGACCAGGCGAGTGGTCCAGCGTCCAGCGAGATGAAGGTACGAAGTGCTGACTCGGTAGTCGTAGCTGATGGAGCTAGCTGGTCTATCCTGCGCGTCGGCTCTAGCGAAATCGTATCCTGCCGATACACATAAACGGGTAATGGTTGCTTGTGGTCCCGGCAACCAGGTGCGAGTCACAACATCATATCATAGCCATTCTCTTCCTCGTCCAGTAGCTTGAGGGCTGTGCTGATATCCAGCGAGAGTAGGGAGGAGACGGTTTGGTCGCTGCTCGTCACTTGCACCATTTCGCTTACAAGCCCACGATCTACCTTCCCAAGCCCGGCTCAAAGGAGATCTACCAGCGATTACTCAAGCAGTGCGAGAACCTCAAAATACCGATCATCAAGGAAGTTGCGGAGTTCAAGAATGGACTGAAGGAGAGTGATGTGATCCTCGATGCTATCTTTGGTGTGTCCTCGCTGTCCCTCTCCTGTATCCTTCACTTGAGTATATGTTTGAGAAAGCCCGCTGATGGGATCACTGTAGGCTTCTCGTTCGAGCCTCCCCTGCGCGCACCATTCCATAAAGTCCTAGCGGCAATAACAGCGACGTCCATTCCAATCGTTTCAGTCGACATCCCCTCTGGATGGTCAGTGACAGACGGCCGAAGACCACTGCACACTCAGCCAGACGAGAACGGGAAGACCGAAGTGATCGATACGTTCGAACCGGAGGTGCTCATCAGTCTCACAGCGCCAAAAGAGGGTGTGCGGGAGTTCAAAGGGAGGCACTGGCTTGGTGGACGGTTTATCTCTGAGTGAGCAACTTTACCCATCGTGTGATGTTGTAGTGAACCATTGTGAGCTGATCGACTGGCTGATCATCTCGTAGTGAGGTCGCAAACAAGTTTGAGCTCAATTTGCCCGACTACCCCGGCGTTGAGCAGGTCGTGGAGCTGCCTAGATCATCCTAGGACTCGTACTAGGCTATGCAATCGGCAGAGTAACACACCGAATATCGTACTGAACCAAATGCGAAGCTATCACAGCGCTCGATATCCATTGACGAGCTCCACCAGCACACTGTGAAGGGGTAAACGAGACTGCGTTCACAACAACTACTCACAACAAGCTGACGTCAACCCGACAACGGAGACAAGCACTGCTGATCCTCCATTGAGATCGCTACCAAACCACAGCAACTTGATTTGACAATTACCGGAGGTCTGCGCGAAAGAAGGCGAAAGTGTTGATAGCCCATTCGATCCTTTCACGTCCGTCGTTATGAACATGCCTTATGACATACAAGTACACGCCAGTAAGTGGATACTGAGCAAAAAGCTTACCTCACGAACGGAGGTCACTGATATCATTGAACCGTTCGACCTTTCACTGTTGCCCTGCACCAGCACTGCGCTGCACCTACACTGCGCTGCGCGCAAAGGTATGAAAGCGGCCATGAGACCTAACGCTTCACTGACTCGACAGTCGCCTCATCTATATCTTGCGTCCTCAACTCCCGTCACAGCAACATGTCGACAAGCGAATACAGAAGCCGCAGGGAAGAGATGCTACGAGTCTCCGTCCCAATCACGTATATGGGTTCGGTTTTAGGATTCGGGTACGTAATGCTGTCCCGTTTTCTGTCAGAGCTACTTGAAACGATCTTACGCTGATGCCCGTGCCAGTTTTGCAAGGAAGAAGAACGGGAGTCAGATCGGTGAGAAGACGGAAGTCACCGTGCCGGTATATTTGAACTCGGTGTTGCAAGCACACGATGCAGCTGCATTGCTGATCAGCCAAGCAGACCTCAAGTCCTATAACAAAGTGAGTGTCTCTCAGCGGACACGGCGTGTGAGACCGGACCGTTCTCTCTCCCCCTGTCCACGACTGTACCTGACAAAACTGTTTGCGATAGTTTGAGCAGAACTCTGAAGGAAGTGGACGCGTGAGTGGAGACGCTCTGCGAGCTGCCTCTCGCAATCCTCTTGCGGCTGACGTTCCAATTAGGCACTCGGCGCTCCATCAATCATCAATCAAAGGGCGAGTAACCGCCAGCTTCGCTGCGACTGATGCGAGTCACATCTCCCCGGATAGGAGCGAGGGCTCTCTCGCATATATCAGCATGCGGGACTACTCGGATATGCTGCTAGGGGACGTCCTATTCTGTATGGCGCCACGTGATTCTACCTTGCGTTTTGGCGGTCATGAGCTAGATTACCAGACGTGGAGTGCCATCAGGACCCCACACAAATAGCCGTTCGAGAAGGTATGACCTCGGCGAGTTCAGGAATCAGGAATCACTTCGATGACGTAGCTGAAGGGATGCACGCTTGTCCTTTGATGCTTAAAGGCGTTGCCTCGTCAGTGACTGGTTTGACAAGGGCGCGTATAACTTAGCAATGCTCGCGAAGCTGTCGTGGCGGTCACTCACCTTTTACAAGCTGAAACACAATCATGTGACTGCAGAAAGGACCGCTCGCACGTTTTGACTTCTCGCTGCCGCCAGCTTTCACCTATATGTAGTTCATTCACTGATGTTGACGCCTCTTCCGCTTGACATTACTTCTCTATCTTACCGCTGAATCTCTCTTAGCAAACAAGAACAGAATCATACCAACTGACTTTTTCTGCTCTCCCTTGCTACCGTGACTACAGCAACATGTCGACAAGCACGTCCCAGAGTCACAAGGAAGCCTTGCGCCGATTTGAAATAGACGCGACGTACGAAGGTTTTGTTCTCTCGGTCAGGTGTGTAGAGCCATTGACAGATGAATCAATCAAAATGCAGAGTTAGTAGACTTACCTGCTACACTTGTTCATAGCGGTGAGGACGAGGGGGAATTTGTGCGAGTGCATGCCCCCTGCAAGGTGTCCCTTGAGACGATACCGAACAAGGAGTCAGCGGCTCGCTCTCTGATCAGAGAAGCGCAGAGCAAAGCTCGTACGGATGTGAGTCTGCACCATATAAGCTTACGAGTCGTGCTAGACCACGCCACCAATTCCCTCCTGTACCGTTCGCATCTGACACAATCATCCACAATAGCAGTCAGAAAGTTCTTCCACTGTCGAGAATGTGAGTGAGCTCCTCTTGAGATTCGTTCGAGAGACCACTGTGGCTGAATTGACATCAGGACGTCGCGACATTATCGGTTGAGGACATCGCGAACTTAACAGATGTGGACATCGATATCAGCTTTGCGGAGGATGTAGTGAGCAGCAACCAGCGTCGGATTCAGAGCCGAGGCGATTTCAATGGTATCCCTATGACCAAGCGCGAACGATTGGTCGGGGACGTGCTTCGGAGCCGAGTACGCACAGGTGCTAATGTGAGCTTTCGAGGTCTAGCGCTCGACCAGCCGACGTGGAATGAGATCAAGAGGGAGCACGCGGAGCGGTTGAACCGCGTCGGGTGAAGGCTGATGGGGCTGTCATGGCACTCATCTACCACTCATGAGCTGAAACACAATGATATGGAAGGCAGGGATGTGGAACACAGCGATATGAAAGAGGATATGGCCGATTTAGCCTAGGATCGATTTTGTGACCTTGACGAGATCTGGCCTTTACGATATGACCTTTACGACTGTCATAAGGATCAAGGTTCACTGTAATATCAGTATGGTGATCCGATGCATGTCGTCCTTGGTACTTGCAGGAATCACCTCGAGGTCAGCGTATGTTAGATATGGACGGAATTCGGGTGGTTCTTGATTGACCACATTAACCTTGACGTGCTGACCGCGCATAGCAGCTTGTGTCTTGACTGTGCATGCATAGTAAGTCTTGCTGATCCTGCTCATCCCTTCCTTCCATGAGGGACTCTTTTCGAACATTCCGGTACTAGAACCGAGGACTAGATCTTGGACTTGGCCTGTTCCTCCTCGGTGCGCAAGCGTTCTTGGGCCTTCTGCAGAGCGGGCCTATATAATCATAAAATGATCAATGTCAATTTGTGTTCTTCACGAAATGCAAGAAGCGAAACTGGTCAACGTACCGCTTGGAGATCTTCTCATACCACGCTTTGATAGCGTCACCGACTTTGAATCCGGCGTCTTTACGAGTCCCACTCATGAGCGAGTTGAATGCGAAGTAGAGCATGAACTGGGGGATGACACCGTCGTCAGTTGGATCGTCACCTCAAAGGCTGCAGAAGGAAAAGTCACGCACGTCTGCTTCTCCGGGCTTGTCGGTACCGGAGAAGTACTTGCCGCCGTTTTTGGCGAGGGCGGAGTCGGCCTACATGAGTACGATTAGCAAGAGATAAGATAGTGGGCGTGCGACCTAGACTTGCGAAGTCGATAGTTGATTGTTGCTGAGGTTTGAGGTAGGACTCCTGCGAGGAATAGCAGATTTCGTCAGCATTGTCACATTGCAGAAGACAGGCGCAAGGAAGACGGCGAGCGTGTTGCTCTGGATGAGATACTCACTGTGACCCATTGCGCGTACTTCCCAATAGCGGCCTTGCCCTCATCCGAGACGCCGGGGACTTGGCCCGAAGCCCACGCTTGGCCCGTAGCGCCAACGATGGCGCCAGCCTGGAAGAGGTTCATCATGCTCGCCTCCGAAAAGTGGCTCCAGAAAAGATCATCGGGCGTCTGCTCAACTTGCACGTCGATCTCTCCTCGTTCAGCGGCCTGCTTGACCTCGGGCAAGTTCAGGATCGTGCGAACGATGTACGCCGACTCGATCAGTGTCTCGCCGTCTAGCACTAAAGCGGGCGCTTTGCCCAGAGGCGAGACCTTGTGCAAGGACGGGGGCGCGGAGCGCGAGGGGAGCCGGAAATGTACTTGGACATTGTACGGCAAGTGCACTTCCTCCAAGAGCCAGACTGCTCGTACGAGCGCGAGAGCGGAAGCAAGAGCGGGACTACGTCAGTAGCATCCCTCGGCGTGAGATGTGGAGGAGCGAGCAGTACATACATAGCCTGTCGGACCGGGAGAAGTTGAGGTGCTGTAGAGTGATCTCGTGCGGCATCGTTCGAGCTTTATACAGTGGGTCTGAGTTGAATGTTGAGTATATGAGCGGATGCAGGACATGCTCGGCCTTGTTATTCCATCTCACACGATTTACCACTAATTAGTGGAGTGCTAGTCGGGTATCTAACAGCGTGTTCAACCGAAACCCTGAAAGGACAAATTCCGTCTTTTGCGGACATCGGACATCAACACTAATTAGAGCAGTGTCATACAGCAGGGGGAGAAACATATGCGCGTCCATACATCATGCGACATATAACAGTTGACGACAATGCTAAGGAACAAGCTTCGATAGAGACAATGGAACGGTCTGGTGGAGTACAAGTACTAAGTGACAAGAGCTGATGACATAGATGAGGAGGAAAAGGCATGTCGAGACGAAATGATACGACATATGAACGGAATGACGGTCAAAACAGGATTCTGATGATGCGGTGGCGCGAATGCGATTGGAAAGAAGGATAGAGATAATGCAGGAACAGCTGGTGGTCGTGAAGCGAATGCGAAGAGAATATGAATGATCGTTAAATGAAGATGATGTGTGAAATAATCGTTGACTAGTCGTCAATGTCGTAAAGTCGTACTATGAGTCGGATATATGAGCGTGTGGAGAGGACGCTTCAAGGCCGCCAGGTCAAGAAGAGAAGGACGGGTTGGAGCGTCTCGGAGAGTCCTGAAGACGCCAAAATTGCGCGTTCAGCATAAAGTCATGCTTGAGCACTCAAGACACTCACTATCACTCGTCCAAATCCATGCCATCATTTACCGCCCCGGACGCACTCTCTGTCATCCCATCTCGAAGCCTGCTCGGCCTCCGCGAGCCACCTACACCCCGCGTCAGGCCGCGCCCGTAGCCTAGCACAAACACATTGCGCATCTCTACGCCTACAGCCTCGATCTCCGCAGCCATGAGCTGGTTCTTCCTCTTGGCCAATTGCGGTACTAGGTCGTTGTCCGCTACGCCCGGCAGTATGCTCGGCATATGCGAGGGTTCCAACTTGTCATCGCTCAAGGCAGCCGCTGGAAGCTCAGACTCGGGTGTGGACGTGGTCTCTTCCGACGTGATATTGAGTGCGGAAGCTAGTGGTGAGGGTGCAAACACCAAAGATGGCAACATTTGGGACGTAATTGGCGGCTTGGAAGTGATAACACAGCGGCTAGCCGTGGGTTTGGAAGGGGACGTGGGCGGATCAGAGATGACCAAGCCAGTGATCGAAGAGAGCGAAGTCGACCGCGCTCGCTTCATCTCTGGCACTGCTGTCGGTGTGATGTCATTACCGGATACGCCTATTGTGGTTGTTGGGTTTGTGCCTGGTTGAGTGATTGGAATTGGTTCGACTGCTGGCGCTGGCCCGACCTCTTCAGCTTTCTTCCTCTTGATGATGCGACGCGAAGACGACTGCCGACCGCCCGAAAACGTGCCGTCTTCTGATGTACGATCTACAGGCGAGTCGAGATCGCGACTCCGCTTGGGCACTCTGACGCGCTGATGTTGCCTTGGGTGGAGGGGGGCGAGGGGCATCAAACGCGGTGCGCTACGCATTGGCGTACTGGGACGTGATCGTGATTGGACCGGGGAGCCTGGCGCAGGCGATGGAGGGAGCGAAGCTGACATGTCGATGTCCATGGGGTCGGCCACCATGACGGTCGTTTGCGTGTACGGTGGCAAAGGCTTCTACGTCCAGAAGCGGTGCTTGCCCTAGTACAAAGATCCGCATCGTCAGCTTGTCGTATTTGCTGCACAGGGTTCGCGTCATTCTGCACTTTGAGTGGGGTATGTGATGGATGTATGCGTATCACAGCTTCGACTCACGGTGCAGACTGTACTAAGCGGATGCCAGCTCTACCCGCAGCACCCAAATCCAAGCCAGGCCGACGCGGCGGCCAAACAACAAATGCCTTTCTCAGTGGTGCTTGGTAGTAGGGAGGGTATCACTATGATGTACTGGTGATTGTCTGGGAGCTGGTTTCTCGGTGTCGAGTGGGTACGGTGGGCAGAGGGATAACGGAGCAGAGAGATGAATGACGAGTAATGATTGTATAGTATAGACTTGTTTGTGAGTGAGCGGTTGACTGACTGAGTGACTGAGCAGCTAAATGAATATACCCGAGACCTGACCTCGCACGGGATCAAACACGGTCATTACAACGAATCACGTGATTCTGTTTTTGTCCAGCGAGAGAAGTGCAAAAGTCAAAAGTCTGCAGCTCACAAGGCTGGTAGCTATTGACTATACGACGGTGACTAGCCTCAATCCACGAAGCAAGACAATAGAGCAAGTGATAGCTAAGATGGCAGAAGCTTCTTCCATATTGCCTTTGCTGGCCTCGCTGCCCCTCTCGCATCCATCCTTCTCCGCTTTAGTGGACGCGCACCGACCCTTCGCCCACCCATCGCAGCTACCTCAAGGCCAGCTGACGAAACTTCTCAATCGACTCAATTCGCTCGTCTTATCCCGCAACGAAGACGATGAGCGAAGAACAGCGCTCGAGCTCGCTCAGCTCATCGTGCAGCAGGACGAGGAAGGCTGGGCTATGACCAACTTCGGCAAAGGTTGGGTAGGGACTTGTCTTGGAGCTGTTGCGGTGAGTCAAAAGTTCACTGCACACGAGACGATGCTGACGCCTTAGCAGTCATCATCGACACCGCTTGCTAGCGTATCACCGTCCCTTGCCTTACTCAAGACGCTTGTGTTGTCGTCGTCGCAATTCCCAGCCTTCGAGCGAGAGAATATCCATCCTATCATGGGAAAGCTGTCCGTCAGTCTCGGCAGGCTGCTGGAGCGCGCATTGGCAGACGAACAACGCGAGTGGGCAGTCGTGGTGAGCACAAGCTTTGGATGTCTTCAATGCGACGTGCTGACAAATACACGTAAAGCTCCTGATCCTGGAATCCATCCGTGCCCTCCTCATCCACTCGCCAGCAAACTTCCGGCCCCTGGTTCCCACACTGAAACCACAATTGTACACATTGATCCTCCAAATACCCACTGCCCCATCATACACAAGCACTATCCCCGACGAGATCCGACATGCCGCAGCGACTCTCCTGTCGGCATTGCATGTGACTGCTGGTAAAGCCCACAGCTCGGCAGCGTGGGGTGCGGAGATGCGGGACGTCCTCGGCGGCCTGGGCCGGAGTATCGTCAGCATCACTTCTGATGCTTGGGAGGAAGGTCAGTTCTGCACTTCCGCAAATGTCGAAACTCATTACTGATGCTTGCGATGTCGATGTTTCTGCAGACCCCGTACGAGTCGCTCCGCCCGCTTCGCCGTCGGCGCTCCCGGAACTCCCTGCAGACCCTTTGGCTCGACTGCCGATAGCTCTGGACTGGCTCGAGGGCCATGTCGAAGCTCTCCTTGCTCTGTTGAGGTGGGTCATGCGCTGCGCAGAGACCCTCAAAGTCTAAATGCTCACTTGCGTTTTCACTTAGATTCTCCACAAGTCGACCGGTACCTGCGCCTATTGCTCAGATCGTCTCGGCCGGTCTGCGATGTCTCAACCTGACGTTGGACACGCCAGTAAGTTCGCCTCACACTAGTTCGTGATAGACAGCTGACACCGCTTGTAGACGGTTGCGTACATTTCGCCCCAGCACCACGGAGCGTTGCTCGCCGCTCTTCCCAGGATCTGGACTGCGGGCTTGCAGCTGATCAGCGCGATCGCCTTGGCGTGAGTATTAATCGCAGCTCTGCAAAGTCCAGTTCACACACTGACCCTTCCTACAGATGTGGCGACCATTTGTTCCCCCATTTGAACAGCATACTCGATCACACCGTTTGGCTTATCGAGCGACTCCCAGCTAGCATGACGTGCGTACCGTCACTCCTTGCATGAGCTGCTATTGACGTTGATTTACCACTGTAGAGAAAGCCAAAGCCAGCTGCTACGCTTCCATCAGCTCATGTTCACCCTCTACCCCCCAGCCTTGATCCCAGTCGAGTATCCATCCCGCCTTCTGCGATTCTGCCTGACGCGACTTTCGCCTTTACTGGATTCGCGGACCAGGCACAATGGATCCGAGGCAGCATCGAATGGCGGTGGTGGTGGAAAGCGGGGCAAGAAGCGGGCTCGCGGTGCCGAAGATAGTCTGGTTGGAGGCCTTGAGGGGCGGGAAGGACGTCCTATCGGCGAGAACGAGTCTGGGGTCATCCTTGAAGCGTTGAAGCGTGAGCTCTATCTCTACTTCACTGTGGAGGTTTGCGACTACTACTGTTATCGTGCTAACATGATCACACAGTCGTACCAATATTACACTCGACTCCACTTCTCGCTCCGGGTCTCTTGACATTCTCGATAAGACTGCATCTGTCTCTGCACCTCTCGCTGCAATCGCTCCCAAGTAGCGCGTTCTCGTCTTCAGCATCGCTCAATAAGCTCAAGGACGCCTCGTCGAACGTATTGGAGGAAGCGGCGTTGATGACCGAGGGAGAGAACGGTACTGCCCGGGGATGGAAGGGGCTCATCTACGCTGTCCTGGTGAGTGCATTGAGTACATGTTATCCTCAAGCGCAAGTGCTGATGCGCTAAATACGCTTCTGTTACGCAGACACAAAGAAGTCAGAACCTCGCACCTATATTACACCCATCTCTACCACCGCTCATGCGCCCGCTGCCACCATTATCAGCCCTGCATTTCTTCGCTCCAGAGGCTGAAGACGAGAAGCGCGAGCGGCGCGAAATGGGTTTCGGCGTGGTATCGGACCTCAATGCAATCAACGGCACGGAAGAGGAGGACGATTCGCAAGAGATGGACGTTGATGCGCTCTCCGGAGGATCGTCGTTCGTGGGTCAACAGCAGGCTGTCCCTAGTACGGCGGCTAAAGCTGCGTCCGCTTTCGCCTCTGTTTCCTCGAGTATATCTGCATCGACTGCGACGTCCGGACTGCCCCAAACGACTCTTCCTGTTTTCGGCGCAGCATCTCAACTTCCGTCGACGATCGTGATGCCTTTGATCCCCGCCAGCTCTTCGCCAACAGTCAACGCAACGCAAGCTCCTATCACGAGCGCAGAGTCATCGGTACCTGAATCAACATCGGCGACGACTGTAGCTTCCGAGTTCATCTCCGTTCCCATTGCTGGTTCAAGTGCCAAAGCATCGTCGTCAAGCGTTGTTGCTGCGACAGTGGTAGTTGACGATGGAGAGGATAGCGATGGGCCATTGCCCGATTTGGACAGCGGCAGCGACGACGACATGCTCGATGACGACGATGAGGAGGAGTAGATTGCGACCTCGGATAATGTACCAGTAGGATTACTTGCATGCATGTCTCTGCATTAGTAGCGGGAGATAGGTATCTACTACAGAACGGGTATCTATCTGCATCTATATATTGATTTATTATTTTATTGACTTGGCTCATGCCCATCTGCCCAGGAGGGCCATGAGGCCTGATCCCAGTAAGATGCAGCAGAAGACATAAGTCATCTTCTTATCCGACGACTTCATCATTCTGGGATTAAGGAGGATCTCATGGGCGAGCAACTCGACTAATCCAGTGTAGAGCAAGATGCCTGCTGACGTGGCGTCGAGCACGCCCGAGATGATGTTGGCCTTTGCGCCGTTGCCGTTGTACGAGTGTCGGACTCCGATGCCGATCGCGATGCCAATCGGGGTGCAGATGGAGTAAAAGGCCGCGGCGGCGTAGCGTGCCCAGTTGAGTTGGGCTGGGAGGCGGAGTCCGGCGAGACGCGAGCCGAGACCCAGGCCCTCGAACATCTGGTGGAAGATGATCACGACGAAGAGCGTGATGAAGTCGTCGGTGACAGCGAGCGTGAGCCCGATGATCACACTAAACGCGAAGACGTCAGCCAGATCCTTATGTTGGGAGAGACTCTCTAGACTCACCTGTGAAGCACGACACCAAACTCCAGAACGGCGACGGCGATGAGCTGAGCAGCGGCTTCAGCCTGGCTAGGAAGCTGGTTCACGGTGTCGATATCCGAGGACGAGTCGGTATCGCCTAGTTTGTAAACCTTCTCGGGGGACGTGGGCGATGAAGATCCGCCGTGGTCATGCGCGTGCACGTGGGAAGACGGGTAGGCCTGCTCGCTGTTGGCCGGGTGGACATGGTGCGGTGCTTCTGGGTCGGACGTGTTGACGCCTAATGGGGGGTCGTGGGCGTGCGAGTGGGCGTGCGCGTCGGTCGCGTCGTGTGCGTGGGAGCCTGCGGAAATAGAGTAAGGGAGTCAGTCAGTGATCATCCAACGTTGTCGTTGTACAACGAGAAACGCTCAGATCGCACACTCCACTCACTGTAATCCATACCGAGCTTTTCCAATCGCCTAGTCCCGATACGATACGCAGCGACCTCGGCGAAGAAGATGCCGTAGACGGCAGCCATGCAGATGGCGGGGGTCCAGTCCTGTCGTCGTCGTTAGATGGAGCAGGTTGATATGATCCTTCGTACTCACGTATTCTGTCCAAGTGCCAGATAGACATTCCGATGTCAACTCGTCCCATGCAGGCGCTAAAAGATGTATGAAGGCCGTGGCGATGATGACTCCTGATCCAAAGTACTTTGCGAACCTGTCACACGGCGGGTCAGCCTCGTCTACCGTGCTACGAGGTGGGAAAGGTAGTTGGACACTCACTCAAAGACCGGTCTTGGGATCATAGACGATTGTCTAAGGACGATAGGCGCCAGCGTGCCCAGGACGGACGTGACCAGGATGATAAAGATCGATCCTATTCGCAGGCCATTGCGCGAGTCGTCATTGTCCATCGAACATGCGTCCGAGTCCGACATCGTGGGCGAGGTGGGGTCTGTTCCTTTTTCAACAGAAGTTTGTCGACACTAGTTGATCTCTGCCGCTGCTGTCGGGCTGTGAGCGGAGTCGAGTACGCAGATGCGAGGACAATCGGAGCGAGAAGCGTGAGAGACTATATGTATATATGTATATGTATAGATATGAGGACGAACGTGGATCTGGTAATGGTGGAGATCTCATTTGTCATACTGTACACTGAGGACGATGAGCATTTGCATGTGGATTTGCTCAAAAATGAGGACCCGAGCGGTGTGCACCCTGTAAAACCGTCACTAGCATCATTAGCGGGTAGGCACATGGCACCTTTCTCATTCTCCCGTTACCGCTTATGGCGCATTCGGCTGGACCAACTACTGCATGTAGTCCTGCACGAGTATGCAAGAGTACGCAGAGTGCCGTCTGGTCCTCGACACTCGTACTACTCGTAACGAGAACGGCGCGGTATGCATGCATAGTGCACACTACATTATTGGGCGTGGCGTGCAATGTGCAATGGACAGAGGACCCCAAAATGCGCTCATGCACCTTGGCAAAGCCAACTTGCATGACAGGCGCTCGATATCGGCCTGCCCTATGACGAGGTGCTATAACGAGTTTGAATAGTGGCGTAATAGACATTATCCAGTGTGAACGAGACCGTGCGGTCCTCATTATTATGTTGGAGGTGGTAGGGAGCAGGAGGTCATATGAGAACGGTGGTATGACAGTCTATTATTGGAGCGCAAAATCTGGAGCGTGTCGCCGACCATCGAGCGGCTACGGCTAAAACAGATATTCCAACAGCGTATCGTGAGGTAAAAGGTATCACCCGTCACCGCAGACCCGAAGTCAAGCGCAATTATAGGATAGCGCAATAGCGCCGCGGCGTAGAGTAGTCCCACCGATGCCATCTGAGTCAAGAGCAACCGAGACATTCGAGCGTTGGAAGCGCTACAATCATCACGAGAGTAGACACACTTAGTGGAGGATAGGATTGTCGCGCTCAGTTGCATTTGGCGTAGATGCTTCGACGCCTAGATACGGTGACTTGCTCGCCACCGCGTCCTTGACTGCAACACTGATAGGTCAGCACGAGTATGTGAGCAGGACTGAGTAGTTCGCTGGTATCATATGGATAGGCTGGCGCTGTAGAAATACCAGTTGCGCTAGGATTCAAAGGGCCGTCCTGGCCAGATCTCTGAACCGTACTCGCGAGCCCATGCCGCTGATTCGATGCACATTCACTCCGCTGTCCTATTCAACGCCAGCAAAGGCAACTCCCAGAATCTGTAAATGCTCTTGAGCTGGTGTATGGGGTATCAGTGACTCGGATTCGAGCGCTCATCCTTGTGATTTGCTGCAGCGTAGGTAGGACAGGCGTCACCTTGGTATCAATCTTTGAACCCAAAACAGGGGGGCAAACGATTCTATAGCTAGCATTCCTCCTATCACTTGCCGTTGAGATCTTTGACATAGGGAGCGAGCGGTATCAAGAGGGAATGGGAGATCTCCTTGAGCTGAGATGAGGCGTGTGGGTTTTCCTTCCAGGGCCGGATTAGGCATGTCACAGGTAGGCGCCATGAAACAGATCTCATTCGCACACGCGCCTAAAATCTCGCAGCCAAGGTGGCATCTGCATGATCGCCCTCACAGTATACCTGGGCTCGCATTGAAGACGTCCCGGTCCAACAAAGGAAGGATTGAGACTGCATCGCGCCCGAGGCATCGCCCAGTCTCCGAATCGCCGATGCCGAAGCAAGGTCGTCATTGAGGGAGCGGATATCGCCGCCACGGGAAACCTTAGCAGCTGTTCCTGGTCGCGGCCATTGCCTCCTCCCATTCTATTTTCGCCTCATTCAAAATTATGGGCTGGCTGTCACGACGCGTGGATATCAATCAGTCGCAAGGTCGTGCCCCTTGTTGCGCGTAGCTGGGGATGCGGGGGGACGCGGATATTCAGTCTCTGAGCCATACTCGCAGTTCGCACGCAGGGCAGGCAGAGAGATCTGGGACAGGTCGCGCCGCCACGAGTCTGAACCTCGGTCATTGGCCTATTAGAGGGGGTGTAACCGAGGGTCAGGATTACCCCATTTAGGCAGCGTCGGTCACCGGCGTAGACTGCTTTGAATGGACAACACCGAGGTTCGGCTGAGAAGCAGGAGATTTTGTTTGTGTTACTGACCAAGGGCCACGGGCCTCAGCCGGCTCAGAGTTCATTAGCTTGCTGTGACGCGCTCGACAAGCCGAGGCAGTTCGTCAACTGGATATGCATCGGGCAGCGGTATTGATATAATACACCTGAAAGGAATCGATCCCATCGCTATCCAGCAGTGTTCATCTATCTTACTTGAAGAACGATCCGAAGTCGCCATCAACCAACCTAGGCACACATCACAACACGCGGCATCGTCGAGGGCTTGTCCGTAACAACTTTTTCAGTGGGACATAAGCTCCACTAAGAACAGCCCGGATCGCATCTCACTCTAAAACCTCTTTCACAAATTCATGACATCAGGTCCACCATCCACCACCATGGCATCGCCCACTCCCACAGTGCACACTGTCAACGGCGAGTACGACAAGCATTCTGCCAACGTACTGTCGACAGCCGATGCAACTCATGGCACGCACCCCGTCGTCAACGGTGCATCGCAATCACCCCGATCGTCCACATCGTCTCCCTCTCTCTCCGCGGAGAAGATCGCCGCCGCCGAGGCTGCGAATAAACCAGTCAAAGGCTCCGCCGGCCCTCCCACTGGTCACGCAGGGCATCAAGCGCCACTGGACATTCCGAGATGGCGCTTTTGGGCTGTATTCGTTTCACTGCTTATCTCCGTCTTTCTCTTCGCCCTTGGTAAGTCTGATGTCCTCTTGCGTGTCACAGCAGCTGATCTCTCTGCATCAGATCAATTGATCGTCGCGACCGCTATCCCTAAAATCACGGCGGAATTCAACTCTCTTACTGAGTTGTCATGGCTGGCATCGGGCTTCTTGAAAGTTCACTCCTCCTTGTTTTCGATATATACCCATGCTAATATCCCTCCCTTAATAGCCTCACACTTCTCGGGTTCAATTTGATGTACTCGCAATGGCTTAACATCTTCCCATCAAAATATGTGATGATGTTTGCAATCGCCGTCTTCGAACTTGGCAGTCTCATCTGCGGTGTGGCACCTAGTATGGAGGTGCTCATTCTCGGTCGAGCTATTGCAGGTCTGGGTGCAGCAGGAATCTTCAGTGGCGGTGAGTCGTCCAAGCGCTCACGAGACGCATAGACTATCGCTGATCATGCTTGTTTGATAGGTATGATCGTCATCGCTGAGCTTACCCCGATGCACAGTCGCGCAAAGTACTTCGCTCTCTTTGGCGTAGCGTGAGTCTTCATGGTGTATGCTAAGCAGCGCTGAGCCCCATAATAGCTTTGCCATCGCATCGGTGATCGGTCCCCTCATTGGCGGTGCCTTCGCGGATCATGTTTCCTGGAGGTGGTGCTTCTACATCAACTTACCCTTTGGTGGTATCGCGTTCGCCTGTATTTTCGCTTTCCAACCTGCAGGACCTCCCCTCGGCCGTGCGGCCACTTACAAGGGCTTCAACAAGGATATGTTCCACCAAGTGCTCCAGTGCGACTGGATGGGTGTTGCCCTCGCAATGGGATGGGCTGTCAGCTTTATCCTTTGGACCCAGTGGGGCGGAGTGACGAAAAAGTGGAGTGACGGCGGCGTCATTGCATGCATCGTGCTCAGCGCTGTGATCCCCGTCGTCTTCTGCGTCTACGAATGGTGGCTAGGCGACAAGGCCATGTTCCGAATCCGTTTGTTGAAGCGTCGTACCATTGCGTGAGTGTGGCACTCCTTCTCTACTTCGCCCTTCTGCCTTGCTTTCTTGCTAACAACGCTTCAAATGACAGCGGAGCTTCTATCCTGCTGTGCTTCGTCTTCTTCGTCTTCATGGTCTTAGTTTATTACCTGTCGCTACAGTATCAAGCGGTGTACCACGCCTCGGCGACGGGGGCCGGCGTGAAGCTCTTGACCTTAATTTTGGTACAGGTCTTCTGCCTCATCGCGTCGTCTCGAATCATTCCAAAGATCGGCCGCATCAAACCCGTATTGGTCGCTGGACCGGTGCTCATCACTATCGCCGCGGGTCTATTCTATACTGTCAAGTGGAACACGTCTGAGGCGCACCTGTACGGCTATCAAGCGCTCCTCGGAGCTGGTATCGGGATGTGCCTTCAAAATTCGATGGTGGCCGTCCAGCAGGAACTCAAGAGCGAACCGTGGCTCATCTCCCTTGGGACCGGTCTGATCGTCTTTATCGGATTCGTTGGACGTATCATGGGCATCAGTATCGCTGGAAGCGTATTCGAGAATATGATCCAAAAGAATCTGAGGACGGGTGTCCCCGGTATCAGCGAGACGATCGTCGAAGCTGTCGTTAGCAGCGCTACTGCTGTCTGGACCGCTGTGCCTGACGTGAGTGTTTCTGCGGTCACACTCTGTGGCAAATGGGAGAGTATGTCATACTGATGATATCGGTGAAAACTTTAGGACTTACGGGATTCTGTACTTGCGCAATACGGCAAGTCGATCTCTCAGACGTACATCATGACCATCCCCTGCGGAGTGCTTGCTCTTGCCGGCGGCCTTATCGTCAAGAACAGCCGAATGCAGACCAAAGAGCAGGAAGAGGCAGCGGTCCAAGCTGCCAAGGAGAAGAATGCGCTTGCGTCTGGGTCTGGAGCACAAGGAGACGTGGCGGTAGCCGATGCCAATGCGGCGACGACGGAAGAGGGCATCGCCCCAGGGACTGCGACAGGCGGCATGGCTGCCGGTGCTGTAGACGGCGGTGTGGATGCGCAGGTTGTACTTGCCGAGAAAGAAGGCAGGAGCGCAGTTTGATCGCATTAGGCGTTTAGGGTTAAAATGTGTATAGCAGGAGTGCAATGTGGCAGAGTAATAATGTCTTATAGTTTCATGTTCCGATGCGATTATAGCTCAGCGGACGTCAACCTTGCGGGGTAGAGCTGTGTATACCGATGGTGGACATATCGAGACTGATGGTAACTCCTCCGATCGATTGGAGCGACGATGTTGATACAAGTGATCAACGGGCACTCTCATAATGGCACTCTGCAGTGAAATATAAATGCAACGCCCGCTCTTTCGCCTTTGCCAACCTTCCCGAGCTTATCCCTTTCGAGGGAGTGCAGCTGCAGGCACTGCAGTCGCACAGCCGGATCGCAACCGCCTTCTCAGATTCATGCATGCATGCATATTCTTTGCCATAGCAGCGATCGAAACAGCATGCTCATAGTGAAGTACGGGTACCATGTGGGAACCGTGTTCTCGCGACCACGTCACTTTTTGCGGGGCCCTCGCCACCCGTGCTGAGATGTTCAGTACTCGAGCAGTGGGCTACAACAACGTCAATGATCCATTGTTCCTTCCTCATTCCTACCTTTTCATGCTTTGCAGCGACCAGCCGACAGGACCAGCACCAAACCCTTGGTAACGCTGCTCTCAATAGAGCTACAACGAGAAGGATATCGTCGCTGAGAAAGAGGCAAGACGAGCAACGATGGCGAGCTTGTTTTGGTTCGTTTCAACGGCACAGGACCTTCTGCTGAAAGGGGAAGGCGATGGGGACGGGGATGAGGGCAGTGGTCTTCCTCCAGGGAGCGGACCTACTCGTGCGTTCTTATCGTCTAGTGGTCCGCAACTAGCTGGGTATGTTGCGCGATGCTGACTCGGAGTCACGTATCTTTGATAAACAGAGACATTCGATGGTTAGTGATGCAGCAGAACAGCGTCATGTCACCATACTCCATGGACCCAGCACTGACTGTATGCGACCATTCTAGGCACTTGGTTCTCGACCCAACTCATTCTATCGCTCACCATAGGTCTTTCGAGCTTCTTTCTCTTCTGCGCTCTCAGGACGAGATGGGAAATCGTCTATATGGGAAGAACGAAACTCAAGGGTACGTCTGTCAAGTATGCTTGACGAGCTGGACGGCAAAGCTGACATCCAGGTCGTGCACATATCATTAGACTTCTCTCCTACGCCTGCGCACTCTCCAGATGCTCAATCGTCTTCCACCTCTAATCGCTTCTTCGGCTGGATCCTCCCAACATTACGCACATCGGAATTCACCGTCCTCCAGACCGTTGGCTTAGATGCAGCTGTAGTAAGTGTTAAACACTACAGATCTGCCTTGCAGTGCTGTCCGGTGTGCTGCGCTGAACTTCATGGCCTTACCAACAGCTGCTCAACTTCTTCCGAATGTGTTTCTTGCTCTTCAGTACGGCTGCGTTCCTAGCCACGATCGTCTTGATGCCTCTCAACCTCTTCGTAAGTAGCTTTCCAGTTCACTCACAAAGTATGTCCTCTGATATTATCTAGCGACACGGGTCAACGGACGCTCCTGCGGACTCACCCATCAACGATACTTCAGCATTGTTTCCGCAATTGCTCCTGCACACTCTTCCAGCCGGCGTCAATAGTACAACACCCATTACCCGTCCAAGTCTCTACGATATTCTCCTCGACCCTACGACATCCTCCACCATACATCTCATCTTCACCTACCTATTCACCTTCCTCTGCTTGACCTTCTTCCACCGCAACTTCCACCGCTTCGTCCTTTCTCGTCAATCGTTTGGACTGCATCTCATCCATTCCATATCTGCCCGAACGGTACTCGTATCCAATGTACCCAGCCATCTGAGGGGCGATCGCGCTTTGGCCAACTACTTCGAAGCGTGCGGCTGGGAAGTCGAGAGCGTCAGCGTGAGCAGAGACGTGGAGCCGTTGAGAAAGGTTTTGGAAAGACGCACAGATGCGCTACTTAAGCTTGAAGCGGCGTGGGTGGAATGGGTAGGCAATCCTGCCAGTGTCTCTGTCGAAGGGTATAACGCGCAAGTGTATAGCAAGTCTACTGCTAGAACTCTCACTGCCTCTCCTCAGAGAGCCCCTGAACCTCTTATACCAGGACTGGACGATGACCAAAACGACACCGAGAACGATGCATCCCGCTCTGGTACTGCGATGCCAGCGAACGCATCATCGACCACCGATGAAGACCTGGAGCAAGGTGCCGAGACAAGCAACCATACGCATATCCACACAACGCGACCAAGACCAACATTGCGACCAAGAATGTTCGGCGCCAAGGTAGATGCGATCGAGTTTTGGGAGCGCAAATTCAATGAGGCAGATGAGGAGGTGAAAGACCTGAGGAAGACTGGCAGGTTTGAGGCGACGCATGCTGCTTTCGTCACCTTTGAAGATGTCAAGGATGCGGTGCGTGCATCCAATGATTGGAAAGCGGTAGTGGCTGATATCCTGTGCCCAGCAAACCGCGTGCCAAGTGGTACACTATCCGCACCATTCGGAGGTCATCACTCAGCTCGCACCAGAACCGCGAGACGTTGTCTGGCACAAAGTGTCCATGTCTTCACGGGAGGCGCAGGTGCGCGATATACTTATCGCCGCAGTGATGGGCGTGCTCCTCCTCTTTTGGATTGGTAAGTCCTGCCGAAGCACCGTTCAGCACTGCATGAATGGAGTCAGTGATGACCTAACCCGGTACCTTAGTCCCTGTATCGTCACTTGCCGCTCTGCTGTCCTACAATGAGATCAAGAAGACTGCACCTTGGCTTGCAAGGATTATCGACGCTTCCCCGAGGCTCGCAGCGCTCGTACAAAACTCTTTGCCATCTTTGGCATTGATCACCTTCAACGCGTTACTGCCCTTCATCCTGGAGTGTGAGTCAATCTCATCAGCATAACACGGACTGCAAGTGCGCTGCTCGATACTGACCTCTCTGTCGGATAACAGGGCTCAGCTATATGCAAGGCTTCAAAAGCAGAAGCGCAACCGAGTACTCGTTGCTCAAGAAGTGAGCAGGGGACTTGAGCATCACGTCAAAGCGTTAGCGACTGACAAAGGGTTGAAACAGGTACTATCTCTTCTTGCTGATATCGGTACTATTCATCTTCCTCCTCACATCGACGTACTTGTCTTTAGTCCGAGATCTCGTCGATACCCCTGCAAAGGTGAGATCAGTGTTGCGCTCGGCTTGACATAGGAGCTGACGTCACATGCTGCAGATACCTGAGAAATTGGCCAGCGCTTTGCAAGGTGCCAACGTAAGGAATTTCATGGTGTCTTATGTGATGCTGCAAGGTGAGCTCCACCGTTCGTACTCGTATAGTGCTCATAACGCTCGCAGCTCTCGGCTTGATGCCTCAACAACTGCTCAATCTCGGGCCGCTCTTATCTCTGGGCTCATCACGAGCATTCTTTACCAAGACTCCGCGAGGTGAGCCTTTCCCCAAATATCTGTCTCAGTAAGATTGACACAACCTCGATAGACTACGCCGAGGCGAACGCTCCTCCGATCTTGAACTACGGCTGGGTATACCCTCAAGCTCTATTGGTATTCACGATCACTCTAGTGTACAGCGTGATGTCTCCTTTGATCCTGATTTTTGGGGCTATATACTTCGGTGTAGCTTGTGAGTGTTCACCGAAGAAGCCACCTTCCACATGCTGACGTTCCTCAGATCTGGTGTACAAGTACAAACTATTGTTCAGTCAGTCATTCCGTCGTCGAATTCTCTGACCCCAGATAGATACTGATGTTTACAACTTTTAGTCTACTTCAAGCCGTACGAATCCAATGGTGAAGCGTGGCGGATAACGTTTGCGCGCACACTCTGGGCTCTTATTCTCTTTCAGTTGTTCATGACGGGTCTATTCTCCCTTCGACAATACTTTTGGGCATCCGCTGCAATGGCGCCGCTTATCCTGTACACTCTTTGGTGGAGCTGGGTGATGTGGAGAGATTTTGGGCCCCTGAGCGAGTTTTTGGCGCTGAGCAGTGTGCGCGAAGTACAGAGAGGCGAGGGCGTCGAAGGCGTCTTGGGTACCGGCGACGAGGGGAATGTCAGTAGAAGTCAGAGGTGAGTTATCGCTTTGTTACTCAAAGTCTGCCTTGACGATGCTGATTCCGTCTGTATGCACCTCTTAGCAACCTCAATCACCGTCGATATGCAGTCAATGACGAGACGCTATACGTATCCCCGTCAGACAAAAGAACCGATTATTCTCAGCCACCCATGAACAACTTCTACTATGGCGTTCTCAATACTGGTCGGAGGCGGTACGCCCATCCGGCGCTAAGCGGTTTACTGCCGACACCGTGGTTACCTGCGAAAGCACGCTTTGGCGACGGAGCCAAAGAAGGGGCCAAGCGAGGCGTGGTGCTGAGCTTGAGAAGGAAGGTCGCCAAGCGTCTACGCAAAGAAGCTAGCGGTAGTGGGGCCGGGGGTCAGAATGGAGGGGCAGATGACGGTGAAGACCAAGGCGACATTCCCGATGGCTGGGCTACCGGAAGATCCTTCACCGATGTCGCCGCTGCTACTGCTGGTGCTTCTGGCTCTGGCCCAGTGGATGGATCTGACCAGTACAGTGATGCGGACGGAAGTAGGACCGAGGCGAGGGAACGACTGAGCCGAGCGAGTTCAGGAGGACTTTCGTCTAATCCATGGGGCGAACCTTCTCCCTCTCTCGCGCCGACGTCCGGGACGACATCGAGAGGTATAAGCAGGGCTGCCCGAAAGAAGGTCTCGTACGATACAGGTAGCGGAGTGATCGCTCTTCCCGAAGACAATGTATGGGGTGATGAGGAGGATGAGGAGACGGACGGACAAGCTGCTTCTCCTGTGAGTACTCCTTCACTCTAGCTCGTGTCAACCGATGGTATACCTTCGTGGTCGCTGACTGCCGCAACGGTACCCGCAGTCCACCTACTACCCTAGGAGAGATCGCGCTCGCACCCTCAGCTCGTCGACTGCAAATCTCCTAAGTCCGCCGCTGTCAGCCTCGGCGCAAGCTCAAGCACAGAGGATAGCCAATAACAATGGTAGCTTAGGCTTTGGTATAGGTGTCAGTCCAGCTGCTGGCGGAGCAGCGTCGGGTGCTCCTACTTTGCCCGCGACTGGTTTGGCGGAGTGAGGACCCTTTGTCGCGTAGGACACATCACAAGGATTGTCATTCTAAAATGTCTTAATATGCATGTTACAGAGTCGAAGTGATGTTCGCACCATGAGACCCAAAGTGTCCGTATATGGCTATGCATCTCAACTATTCAAGGGTATATATCATCAGTCGTGTCATGCAGGTATATGTGAACGTTCTAACAGCTAAAGCTAAAGCTAAAACGCCAAAGTGATTGCCACGGAAACACAGAAGACAAGGTCGTATGTGCTGGCACCGTTGAGCGATATGGACCTTCTAGGTCCACAGACGCCAACGCACCAAACAGCGTACGCCTTGTCCCATGCGGTCGCGTCGCATATCGAATGGAATGAATTGGGATGAAAAAAGAAACACATTGTCCAGTTCGTCCAGCTAGGGAAACAGCGTAATCTCGTCTTGTCTTGTCCTGTCTTGTCGTCATCCCCTGTCCTCTATCCTCATCTTGATCGTGATCATGATCGAGATCTTGATCCTCGTCCTCACTATCCGTCCACTGGTGCTCTGCCGAGCCTGTACTCTATCTTGGCGCGCTTCGCACCTCGCACCTCGCACCTCACGCCTCACGCCCCGCACCTCACATTTCGTCCCCGCTCTAACACGTGTCGATGAGCGAGTTCTTGGGGAATGAGTATCCTGCGTCAAACGTATCAGCGACGATCTACCAAAGCACAATACTGAGAAAGGTACTCACCAGCTTCCGCGAACGTTGTGTAATTGGGATTCGCGTACATGTCGGCGTACGTGCTGATGTAATCGGCCGTGGGATGATCTATATTGATTGCACAATTGCGCAAGCAAAACAATTCGTCAGAAAACTCCTGAATGATTGTTGCGCCAAGCCGAAAGCGGTGCCAAACTCACCAGCAGGGTCACAGCCGAGCGATCCCGTGTCGCGCTGATAGATTCGGACGTAGTCGATACGGAGGTAATTGGGGAAAATCATGTTTGAGAAATCGACGTTTTGGAAATTGTTCGACTACGAGGCGTCATCGCGCGTCAGTCAGGAGGACAAACGATGAGAGGTGCGCAGGGGGATCACTCACGGCTCCCAAGTTGAAGATCTGTCATCAAGCGGGGACAAGCATTAGCCGACTGGAACTATGCTTGAAAGGAGCCGCACTCACCAAAGCCATGGGCTCCTCCGGAATGAGACGTTGTCCAACTTCCGTCTTGTTGTTGGGTGCAATGCCTGTAGCGTACACGGTCCAACTGGTCGTGTTGTCCGAGTACCAGGTGATGTAGCCGCTCTCGCGGTCGTCGGGGAAAGCCTGGTATTCGAACCCGAACACGGAGAACTGCTTGTTGGTCCCTTCTTGGTTGTAGTAGATGTCGCTCGGGATGGTCGTCAGACTCGACAGGGCCTGCTGATAGTATCCTCCAAGATACGTGTTGAAGTAGGTCAGATCCGTGTCGTATTGCTTGTAGTTGGCCGACGAGTTGTCGAACTGATAATAGTCATCATACGGCGCGACTTGGAACGACTGAGACACTTGTCCCATGCCTTCGGTGATGATGATTTGCGCTTCGATCAAATCGATTTCCGGGGACGATCGTCCGACATCCACCGAAGGACCGGGATGACTCTCGCCGGCACACGTGCACGCAGAGCATCGCTGACCGGGAAGGTAAGACAGAGGTCCAGAGTCAGATCCCGTAGTGAGCGTAGCTTCGGGTCCAGTCCCGTTGACCCAGGTTTGGTTGACGAGGGTACCAATGTCACAAGTGTCATACGTGTATGGCCACATGCCTTCGGTTGTCGCACCGTAACCTGGTCGACCCAAGTTGCCCATTGTCCAGATACCGGGCCAGAAACCACCGATAGTGCTGGTACCGGGCAGACTGACCGATACTTCGATGTACGCGTTCATGTTGACGCAGAGCTTGTTCCAGGACTGCACCATACCAGACTTGAAGTTGAGATCGTGGATAGGTTCTTGAGTCATGGTGATGAGAAGGTGTCCGTCTTTGGTAGTGACCGCAGAAGGATCGTACCATTCAAAGTCGCTAATTGTACCATTTAGTAAGATGAATTATGACTCAGGAATATTTCACTCACCCGGTGGGCCAATAGTTGAAATCGATTGCTTCAAAGAATGGGTCGTCGCCGTCGTAAAAGGTTCTGCCTTCCGCATTAAACTCGTCGGAGAAGGTCAGAGTCCACTCGTTGCCGTCAAAGCCGGTACGGGTGTATGCCCAAGTTGGTGTATCGTCATCGATGAGACTTGGCAAGTTGGAGATGGAAGGGTATTGACCACTGGAGTTGACACCTCCCAAGTTGTAGCCTGAAGTGCTGCTACCGGATGATGCATCGTTGTCATATGCCCAAGCGATGATTGGGTAGCCAGCGAACAGCATGACGACTGCTGCGGCGAGGAAACCAAGGGTGAGACCATTTGCCCAGCCTCGCCAAGAGGTGATGTCGAATGGCGCGACGATATCTTTTCTCTCAGCAGCAGTGAACGTATGCAGATGATCATCTAGATCATCGTCATCGTCCATTGGTGCCGGAGCATAGGCTCCGGCTGCGAGCGCGGCGTCATTGGTGAATGCGGCGTGTGACGTGGCCGAGGGAGAGAGGTTGGCAGTAGGACCAAATCTGTTGGCCGAGGAGAAAGACGCGTACGAGTTGGTGTTTGGACCTCTGTGTGACATGCCAGGCTGCTGTTGTTCGTAGGACGCGAGGGATGATTCTGATAGTCGCTGAGATACGCCGGGGGTCTGTGCAGAAGCGAGTAGAGGTTCGCGACCGAACGTGGGGGACTGACTGCCGCTGCCGTACTGCATTGGCCGTAGAGGCGAAGGCGAAGCCGCGGGCTGGTTGATTGGTTGATGTGGTGGGTGAAGGGGTAGATGCTAGGATATGCGATGTGAGCGTGTCGTGCGAGGGTCTTTATTGTATGCCTTTGTGTTGGATGTGATGGTGGATGAGCAAGATGGAGCAGAGTGTACGGACGAGCAGAGAAAGCAACAAGCAACGATCAAAACGCAAAAAGCAATGGAGAACGAAAATAGGCAGGAGGATGGCAACAAGCGGTGTAGCGTGTAGTGGGCGATGGGATGTGTGTCAATGGCGTGTTGC